>JBBPDF010234182.1:0-16401 GCA_037974715.1 Lomanotus vermiformis | reverse complement strand
ATCCGGTATTTTTTTACTTAAACAAATAGCGTTTCAATCGGGACCACAGAGTATCGTTCACTTTAACCGATTGTTCATTTTAAGCGTGTTCACTTTAGGCGGACTCCACTGTATATAATTTGTGAAAAATGTTTTGTCCTTGAGTGATGTGAAAATGAATGTATATATGTATATATACTCTACATAAAACATGTTTTTATGTAAAGATAAAGAAAATTATAAAGCCAAGTTTGGCGCTGTTGTCTCATTCAATGAAATTATAATGTACAGGTATTGATTATTCTAAAAAATGTTACATCTAAGTGTTCAGTACGACGACGGTCAAGCTGTGGGCGTTGTCAAACTTCTCCTCCAGAAATCGGGACTTCTGAACAAGGGATTCCACTTATACACAGACAATTTCTATACGAAGCCTGTCTTAGCAGAGTACCTCTTCGAGGAGAGAACATTACTCACTGGGACTGTTCGTCGTAATTCAAGGGGACTTCCTGATGCTATAAAGACACTAGATGTTCCTGTACAGGAAAGCAAATGTTTTTGGAAGGATAGGATGCTGCTAGTTGCCTTTCGAGATAAAAAATCTCAAAAGTTGCCTGTCTTGGTTTTATCAACAGGCCACAATGCAAAGATGGTTTCCAAGACTGTGCGTGGTAGGGAGAAAAGAAAGCCAGCAGCATGGGTGGAATGGACATTTCTGATAGAACAATATATCATTACGCATCAGATTACATAGATACTGGAAAAAATATTTTTCAATTTCTTGGACATTGCAATGGTGAATTCCTATATTTTATACAAAACTGCAAAGCAAACCCAGGTATCACACACATGTGCAGAAAGAAATTTGTTATTCAAGTTTTGGAAAGTTTGTGTTGGAATAACTACATCGCGAGGAATCCTCATCGGCCAGTCCCACCGACACCACAGCGGCAGGCCCCACCTACAACGCAGGCTGTTCATAGATTGTTGCTACTGCCAGGAAGGAAGGAAATTGACTGCTATGTCTGTTCAGACAGGACTGTGCCTGGCGGACGCAAAAGATCTCGACACTGGTGTCCGCTTTGCGCTGTGGGATGCCACGTGCGAGGAACGTCACACTCATATTGACAAACTCGGTGCCTCCAAAAAAAGGAAGAGGATGGCAGATCAATAGACTCATGTTTAGTTTCATTGCTGACAATAATAACAAGTAATATAACATGAAAATAGAATGATATGACTTTTCAAGTCATAAAGTTACTAATCATCTGAGACCCCTAAAAGTATACATTTCTATCTTGTAGATAATTGAAAATAGGGAACATTTCTTTCCTGACTGTTTGATGATACTCCTTCAAATAAAAGCACTAGAGCTCTGCAAAGGGTAAAACACCTGTCGACTTCGCTGTGACCTCTCAGTCACCAAGGTCAAGTGATCGTGACAAAAAAATTTTTTTCAGGGACTTCATTCAATTATCTATCAGAAAATGTATACTTATAATGGTCTAAATATTCAAACAATCTCCTATCAGACACAAATCTGTAAGTAGTATATAATGCTCTTTAAACCCTTGACACCACACAGTCTTAGGGTTAAATAACATTTTTTTCATGTTTTTATTTAGAAAATTTATGTTATTAATGTTTTTGAGGTTTTGTAAAGTCAGTCATTAGTCAGTGAAGAGTTACCTCCCTGCCCCTGCCTGTATTGGGTTGGGAGCTGTGGATGGCCTTGCCCAGCAGAGGGTTAAAAACCATTGCGAAGCATTTAAAAGTTGCTAAATGGCAGCACAAACAATAGCAGTTTTTAAGCCAAAACATGCGGTCTGTACAGTTGATTTTGCTGAAAATGACCTTTGCCGCTATCACAATGAAATTCAAAGTGCGTATTGGTCGTACCGACAAATTTCTATCCATCCCTGCGTTTCAGCCCATTACTGAATATTTGGTTTTTCTCTCATGACTCATGCTTTGCTAAAACTGTGGTAGATCAGTGTATTTCTTTTGCAAAGAAAGAGGCATCATGGCTTTACATATTTATAGTGATGGCTGTGGGGCCCAATACAAGAGTACAACTACTTTTATGGACCTCACAGACTTTCAGGCTTATCATAGGAACATTTCAATAACACGCCATTTCTTTGGGTCAAATCATGGAAAATCCTTATGTGACTCATGTGGTGGAGTTGTTAAAAACTCTGCAACAAGAGCTGTCGCTTCGGGCGAAGTCATTATTCAAAGTGCCCAAGATATGCTAGAATTTTGTCAGCAAAATCTGACTATAACAAATGATGACTGTGGTCATCTCAAAAGTTTGAGACAATGCGTTCTTGTTAAGCAGAGCGAAATTGAAATTACAATTGCACAAACAGGAAGTTCTGGCCAAAGGAGTTAAGGCATGTGTCCCTCGGCAATCGTGAGATAAAATTTCGCCAAGACGGGACCCTTCTTGCGACTGTGTGGAAGGATAAGTGTCAAATCGCTCTCCTTTCAACTAATTCTTTGCCCACCGTGGAGTCGGTTCAACGCCGAGCAAAGGGAGGCCACCTTCCCAATTCATTCCAAATGCTGTTGCGAATTACAACATGAACATGGGAGGTGTGGATTTGAATGAACAACTGAGAACTTAATACACAATTGGCAGGAAGAGTGTTAAGTGGTGGCGGTGCTGTTTTTTTTTTTTCAATCTTCTTGAGGTGGCTGTGTTGAACGCGTTCATTATTTACAAAAAGACCCCCGTCCTACAGGTGTACCAGTGCTCAACCATTTTCAATTCCTCTTAGAAGTGGCTAGATCTCTAATGAGACTACAAGGAAAAGAAGCGCACCATCTTTGAGCATCTCCTTCAGCATCGGTGCCGGTGTAGAATTGGTCACACCATCACCTGCTCCTGTAATACCTGGGAAACATCCAATGAAAGCCCATGTGCATGCAAGAAAAATTGCATTGACGTGATACCCCAAGAGCAACATGAGGTAATCCACGCAACATACTGGAGTACTGACTATAACAGGCGCAGAAATTGGCTACACCAGCACCGATCAAAGTCAGAAATGGCCAAGTCCCACCACAACTATTTTTTCGCAAATACTGGTGGAATGAGAAAAGAGGTGTGTCTTCGATTTTTTCTTAATACTCTCGGATACTCTTCAAATTCTGTGATGGAATCTTTGCAACGATCAGGGGCATTTCACAGAAGCCTATTCGCGCCTCCAGATAAGAGAGGCCACGGTTAGAAGCCTCACGCTTCTCAATGCGACAAAATGTCAAGGACCCCCTTCCAGGAGCATGCACCAAATCGACGGTACATCTCATCTGACAACACCATAAAAGAGATGTTTAGCAATTTCCGGGAGATGTATCCAAGTGCAAATATTAGATATGAAAGCTATCGACGTCATGTTGTAATCATAAAACATTAGTTTTGCTAAACTAGGCAACGAGCAGTGGAGTTATGCTTATTGTTTGAACAACATGAGCATCAGCCACCACTCCAGGATGGCAGCTGCAGAACATGCAATGGACATCTGCAACACAAAAACCAAGTGTATGTTTGTCGACAGCATTACGAAGCTGACAAAGCAAAAGACAATGTTAACAGTGAGGACATGTATATGTATCAGCTGACATGCAGAAAGTTACAATGCTGGCATATATGATGGGTCTGAGTTGTGCTTTTACCAACAGACTTGTGGCATTTCATGAGACATTTGCCCCTCTTGGGAAAGATAAACAACATCAGATTCAAGTGAGATCAATCCTTTGGCATGAAACAATTGCTGGTCGATCAGCTGCAGATGTAACGTCTGTGTTCATCAAGGCCATCACAGATGTGTCAGAGGATGCCAAAAACATCACAATCTGGAGTGATAACTGCTCGTGTCAAAATAAAAATTGGGTTTTATTCATGACCCTAGTCCGCATCATGAGTGACGGAAAGGTCATGCCTCATCTCAACAGCGTGACAATAAAATACATGTATCTAGAAACGGGGCTTTCATGTCTTGTGATTCTTTTCATGGCCTTGTAGAAAAGAGCATAAGAAGAAAGCATAAGAAAAAAGAAAATGATCTACAATTTTTCTGATTTTGTTTCTGCAACTCAAACAGCTAAAACAATCAAAATGCAGGTAGCTGACTTTTCCAATTGGGAAAGCCGTATTACAAGTGGTAAAATTGTCAGTATACCGTACCAAAAATTAGGATTTTGGGGTTGTTCAATTTAGAAAAGGGTCAACATTGCTCTTTTTAAAAAAAAAAATTCCACAACGATGAGGCATTCAGGGAAGTGGAATTTCTCATGAAGAAAACCCTTCAAGAAATTTCAGAGGGATTAAATAAACCTCAAGCAAATTTGAGGATGCCACAAAAGGGTTTGATGGTGGCGACTCAGTGGACTGACAAACGCACACTCAACGTCTTATCCACCAACTGCAACCCTGCCATGACGACTGTCCAGCATCGATCCAGGGCAGGTCCAGTTGAAATGTAAATCCCTCTACCTGTTCTGGCTTACAACTCAGGAATGTATGGCGTGGACCTCAGTGACCAACATCGGTCTTCCTATCCTGTCGGACATCCTGGCATCAAGTGGTGACAAAACTACCAGCTTTAGTGAACCTGTGGTGAAAGAATTGTAAGAAGGATTTGAAGGCAAAGGACACATAATTTTCACTGACAGCTACTACACCTCCCCAATGCTGTACAAAGCCTGAAAGAAGTTGGTATTGGAGCATGTGACCCAGACAATGATAACAGAAAGCAATTTCCAACTGAACTGAAGAAAAAAATCTTAAAATGAAGAAAGGTGATAGGCCAGTCCGACCCAGGACAATGAAATGCTTGCTGTCTCGTGGTTTGATAGTAAAAGGGTAAATTTAGTTTCCACTGTGGATGATGACTCAACATTTCAAAAGACTGTGCGGCTGAGAGGACATCCAGAGGGTCGACAAGTAGAGAAACCTACGCCCGTGGAGAACTACAAGCATATGGGTGCTGTGGACCACTTCGATCAAGTCTTCGTCTGCTATCCCTACCCTCACCAATCCTACAAATGGTACCTCCCCTTGTACCATTTCCTCGTGGAAACTGCCATTGTGGATGCTCACATCATATACAAAGCTGTTTCTCCAACAACAAACTATCCTCAATAAAAAAATTCAGGCAATTTATTTGCATGAAGCTGGTTGAGAAATAGACCATCCGTCGGTAAAGCCTGACCATCTCCCCAAGCATTAGAGTAAAATATCAAAGACCTAAATGAAGTATCTGTAGGTTTAGAAGCCACTATGTTCATGAGAGACAGAAACTACTCAAAGTCAAAGAGATCTGAATTTCAAAAATGTGAAGTCAATTAAATTATCATAAGGCTGTGTGTGCACATACTTAAAAGATAATTTGCCCCATGACAACAAATTTCTTAACAAAATCAGTGCTGCATCACCTGATAATTAAGTTAAGCCTCAAGCCATCAGCAATTTTAAGTACATTTAATGTGGGTTTGTAACCAAAAGCAACACTCTTGATGCTGAAATTTGGTGGTGCATAAGCACAGCCATGAAAAATCATTCCGTCAGTTCAAACAGTGACAACAGTGATTTTTTTTTTTTTTTAAATGTTTCCGGACTATCCAGGAGTATCGAATTTCACATGTGGGAAGACAAAAACTTCTTACATGATGGTGTTTGGGATAGCACCACATTTCAAATCGTTATTGTTAGAGCAAGTTTCAGACACACCATATAGTCTTATGTTTGATGAGTCTCTGAACAAATCTGTGCCCCATAACAATTAGATTTGCACATTAGGTTCTGGAAAAATGGCCTGGTCCAAAGCAGGTACTTAGACAGTCAAATGCTTGGCCATTCAACCGCAAATGATTTGCTAGAGGCTATAAAAACAAACCAAGCTACAATCCCATTCAGAAGTATAGTTCACTTGGCAATGGATGGCCCAAATTTCAATTGGGCTCTCTATGACAAGTTTAGTCGTCAACTGAAAAATGACTATGATTCATGATACAAAAATTAATGAACATTAGTAGTTGTGGCCTTCACCAGCTCCACAATGCCTTACGCAAAGGAATGGATGCTGCTGAATGGGATCTTCAGCACATCCTCTTGTCAGCGTACTACTTATTCAAGGATGTTCCTGCCCATAGGGAGGATTTTGTTACTGGTTCACAAACCTTTCCGTTAAAATACTGTGCTCATAGATGGGTTGAAAAATCAAAGTGTGATGAAAAGACTTAAAGACATTTTGCCATAATTGGCAGTGTATGTGAAAGCGGTGCAGGAAAAAAAAAATGCCCTGATCCTAAGACAAAATCATTTTCTGTCATAAAATCTAGCAGACTGTAAGTTGGCCTTTGCCATTCCTCTATGCAGGCTTATAGAGAAGTTTCTCGTAGAGTATCAAACAGATGCCCCCTTGATACCTTTTCTCTATTCAAACTTCATGGAAATTACTGTGTCACAGGCTAAGAGAGTTGTCAAGCCTGAGAATGTTGTCAACATTAAGGATCTGGACTTCTCAAAGAATTCAGTACTTTTAGAATACACCAAAGTGAACATTGGCACAGAGGCAGCAGAACTGCTTTAAAAGAAAAAGTCATCTTGTCTTTCCACATGCAGTGTAGGGCGGTGCTTGTAGCACTACTCCAGAAGTTGATTGAAAAATCGCCTATTGTCTATTCTCTGTGCAAGAATCTATAATTTTTAAACCCCAGCTTTATGACAGCGAAACCCACTACAGTTGTGAAGTATCTGAAATATGCTAGGTAAAATTGATGAGATTCTTGAGCAGCATGAACACTTCATGATAGAGATGAAAGCAAAGATTTTGGAATTTCAAAGGAAGCAAAGAATTGACCAATTTTATCATGAGGCAATAAGTTGTGAGGTGAGGTGTGAGCAATTGTGGGGCTTTATAAAGAAGTGCCTTGTTCTTTCACATGGCCAAGCTTCAGTAGAATGTGGCTTCTCTGAGAACAAGAAGGTGTTAGAAACAAACATGGGACCAGAGATACTCATTGCTAGGTGGATGATGAAAAATCATATCAGTTCAATTGGTGGGAGAGAACAATTTGAAATTAGCCACAGTTTGAGACAGTCTTGTAGTTCAGCTCATAGAAGATACATTGCCCATCTGGAGGAGAAAAAGACAGTAGAAAGCAAAGGTTCAAAGAGGAAGTTGTTAGAGGAAGAGGTGTCTGTATTGAAGAAGAGAAAATAGGATTTAGAGGAGAATTCTAGGAACCTTCAAAGTGAGAGTGACAAAAATTCATAGAAAGTTGAGAATGCTCCAGCTATGAAAGAACAATGAGCTCTTTTTACAACAGCCAATGCCCTCAGAAAAAGTGCAAAGCGAAAGGAGAGTGAAGTTCTAGCAATAATTAAAGATCTAGAAGAAAAGGAAACTCTCCTCAAAACTTTATAGTTCTCAATTCCATGGACATAATGTATATATAGGATGCATAGTACGTAAAGATCTTTTTTTATTATATTCATTTTGTGTACATAAAATATGATAAAATATTCATCCTCTCTGGACATTTGTACATTTGTGAGATTTATTAAAATTGTGATTGCGATATGCAGACACTGATTTTTCTATGTATGTGGATTAATGGATACCACCAAAGGCCTGCATTGGTTGACAATGACAACAAAACATGGGATAATATAGAGACCTATTGTGTATGAAATGTATCCCAAATTATGAATTACTTGATGGAAATAAAAAAATTTAAAATTTTGAATCCCGGGCATGTTTTGTGACACTTTATGAGAGAGAGAAAGAGAGACTTTTGTTGGTTTCTTGTATATAATATATCATTTTAGCTTTTTGTATGGTTGAACATGTTAGAAATTTGTCGCGTGGGATGATCTTGAATTTTTAGGAGAGGTCTTGAATCTTGAAATGGATTTTCAGTGGAAACCCTGACTTCATATGTCCTGCACAGATGCTAGCCCCAAACACAAATACTGCCAAGAAGGCCCCACAGCCTTGTGTAGACACAAAGGAACAGAAACAAACGGAGAGCTTCAACCATTGCATGGTGAACCAACCATCAAGCCTGGGGTTCTTCCTTTTATTTACCTTGTCACAAAACGGCTGACAGACACAGAATTGCTAAGCTGTTCTAAGATGCAAACAAAATACTAATGAATGCTTCAATAGCCTCATTTGGAACAGATGCCAAAAGACCCAGTTTGCCAACAGGATATAATGTGGAAACTGAAACGGCACTTGCAGTCTTATCCTTTAACTGTGGACCACACGGTCTTCCATATGTCACCAAGCACCTTGGCATCATTTGGGCAGACAATACAGACAAATTTGCAAAGCAACAACTCAGAGGACAAGGAGACTGAAGGAAGCAGCCACAGAGGGAAAGTCAGTGTCCAAATGGTCGGTGCGACATGGCATACACTATAATTTACACTGCAGTCTTAATCTTACCTACGGTGGTTTATTTTTCCTAGTGTTGTTATAATATGTTACAAAACTATTTAGTAGGGATAAGGGACAGATTTTTGGAGAGGAAGCAACAGAATTCACCCCACAAACATACCATCTCTGAAGAAGAAAGAGACGTAGTGGGCTGTATTATGGAAACTGGACAAGAAGACTTTGGCAGACAAGGGTGAACTCTTTCTCACTATCTAAAATTAGCTCAATTTAATCCTCCTTTTATAATTTCTTTGCTCAGATTTGAAAGCTTAGTCTTTTTTATGCTCATATTGATCACAATCTGCATTCATAACTACTGTAGCCTTGATTGACTTTTTCTTAACATAACATATATTATCCAAAAGGAGAACAAAACAAACACAAGCATGGGGGATGTAAACAGTAACAATAGTAAAATAATAATAATAATAATAATAATAATAATAATAATAATAATAATAATAACAACAATAATGATAACAATAATAATAATAATAACAATAATGATAATAATAATAATAATAATAATAATAATAATAGCTAGTATTGTGGCGATCATCGCACCGCGACAGACTACTGACACTCTTGAACGCGTGTTTGTTGTGAGTTGTGAAGTCATTAAATGTTGTGTTCCTTTTTCTCTCTCTTTTGTTTACATCCGTCTCGACATGCAATAAATTCATGTCTAGATTCTAAATACTATTTCAATTTCTTTGACTTTGTGATATTGTTTGGCTACCGCCACAGTATAATGAAAATAAAACCAATACTACTACCAGTAATATAATAAGAAGATAATGGTGGTGATGATGAAAATAATAACAATAATAATAATAATAATAATAAATATAATAACACTGCTGGTTAGTCCAGTATGAAATGGCCTTTAAGACCCAATCATAGAGTACAAAACAAGCATTCAGCTGCTTTCCTTGTCTGGAAAGAAATGGCCATTAAGACCCAATTTCCCCAAACAACTGTCAGCTGTCAGTGCTGTCAATAGTGTCAAAAGTATCATGCCCTTGGAAGAGATGGCCGTTAAGACCCAAACGCCCTGAGCAAAGCCTCGCTGCACTTTCTCAACTTTCTGTCAACTGCCAATATGTCACCGCGGAACATGGCCATTAAGACCCTGCTGCGCTGAACAATGTATAATAATAAATATAATAATAAAAATAATAATAATAATAATAAAAATAATAATAATGAATGATGATAATTAGTATAATATATTAACTATAATAACGATAGTGATACAAAGTCAAATGATATTGTTTTGATACAAATCATAATCTTGAAACGATGTAACGGGGGGAAAGGACCTAGACAGAACAAAACTTGATATGTTACTCTAATATTAACTAGACAGCCAATTCAAGACCACCAGTCAGAGTTATGTGCACTGATCAAGACAAAGATTATTTTGCTTTCATCCTCATCACTGCTTTTTTTTTTTTAATTTACATATTTTTTGTTATCTTCATTCTTTGTCTCCATTTTTTTTTTTTGCTTCACTTTGATTCAAACTCCATCACCTCTTAACCAGTAAAAGGATGGGTGTTAATAAAGTGCAGGCTGAATTAAGAGTTCTCACAGCAAAGGGCCCCCAGCCAAAGTGGGTGGTGTTACATTCGTCTAGAACTAATGCAAAGTTACCCCACATGGATAATCCCTTCCTCACAAATAGCATTAACAATGATAATGGGCCTATTTATTACTGAAACTAATAAAATAAACTGTAAACACCCATCTTATTAATTTGAGAATGTCTTCATGTCAACAAATTGTTGATTTTATTAAAATTTCCTTAATCTGATGACATGATTTTAAAATTGGACATTTTTTAATATAACTAGTATAATCAACCCAAACAAGTTGACTCATAATGCCTAAAATCTGAAGAGAAAGCCAGATGGCAGAAAATATAGAGAATACAGCACAGAGTATCTGTTGGCGGCATAGAATGATTGTCGAATAAATAAGTCTGTGAAAGATGCTGCAAAGGCCTTTGACATCGCCATAAGAATGCTGCGGAATAAAGTGAATGGGGTCCACTATGAAACTAAATGTCGGTAAATTGTTCTTTCAAGGAAAGAACCGCTTGCTAGCACGAGCCTCCCATGGAAAAAAAAGAGCCAAAAAGTAAAAAAGCATGTGCTCTTTCTGAGCACGACCCATGTCGCTTCACATGTCACTAAAGATATTCGTGGAAAAACTGTGTTAAAAGTCCAACCACTTCCATTTCACCCACTCATCCTACCGCTCCCACTCCCCACCATGGTGGTGCCGTCCCATGCACTGATTCGATCAATCATCGCCTGATTCTGTTGTGTGCTATGTGTGCAGTGATAGACAAATTCCAGGTGGCAGAAAAAGGAGAAGATATAGGTGTTCTCTGTGTGAGGTTGGCTGCCATGAAAAGTGAAAGCCAAAACTGAAGCATGTAACTGGCTATGGTTGTCAGCACAATCAACATCGTTTGGCCAAGACCAAGTGAAAGTACTCAAAGTATATTCATAAATGGACAACAATTTTCACTGTGCTCTTTCATGAAGTTTTTTTGTTTTTTTTTGTTGCTTTCGTGCCTTTCTCATAATAATGAAACATCAAATAAAGGTACATTTACACTGAATTGTGGCTGCATGCTGATGCTAAATCATGCCAAACATTTCTGAAAAATTATACCCATTACAGAAAAGCGAACAAAAGGATTACAATGCTGATTGTGAACTTATATGAGTCAAAGTCAAAGTAAAATCTCATGAAATTGAAAAAGATTTAGTCATTAGAATTTTATACATGCCCCATCGTAATACCAAGGACATAGTTGCCCATGACAGACACATCGGTCATGCATATAGGAAAAGAATGTGGGCACATGTTCCTGATCATCACACTTCTTATTTTGTTGTTGCCTCAAATACCTCTAGTCTAGTTCTTTCAGATGTGCATTCCCATCTGACTGCTCCAAATATCTCCATCTCCTTAAAGGTCTCTGTGCCTCGTGACAATGTTCCACCTAGAGTATCAATCCTTCATGGCACAAGTCGGGAGGTCAGGGTAATGTTCCTGGCATGTAGCCAGTAGAGCAATAATTATCTCTGCTGGTGATGTGGGGCGACTCAAACTACCTCGATCTGCTACATGTTATACATTTTCAAAAATAACAAAAAGGGGCTGTTGGAAGAATTAAATCTCAGCCATTCAAGGAGATAAGCACCTGGATTTAATGTTTGTATCAAATTATATTGTATCGAGACAGTACTTTTTCAGACCAAGAGATCTTTGACTATCTTCAAAAAAACTGGTTGCCCATCGCAGACATGTGGACCATGCACCTGAGAAAAGACTCTGTGCATTTTGGTAGCAATACCAATAACAGGACTGAAAGCACACATGGGAACCTAAAAAAACAGTTGGTGTGGTTTCTTCTTCATATGACGGTGTCTGAAATTTGTTGTGACATGTTACCAGGACAGACTTTAGACACACTTTTTCTCGTATTCGCCATTCCTTTTCTAAGGCGCTGTTTACTGACCGTCCAGCCTGTCTTCAGGCTGTCTATTCTGCATTCACAGAATTTGTGGTTAAGTGCAAGAGGATTAACCACAAGTCCTTGTCCCAAAATGAATTTGTGGATTTTCACATTTCACTCAGATCGATTTCTCAGGGGAGGGAGTAGAAAATGTAGGACCAGAGCAGAATTTGATAGTCTCAAGTGTAGACTTGAAATAGAGAGCCAAGGTTGAAGCATGCCTACCTTTACCTATCCATAAAAGGCATGAACGTCTATAAGAAAATTGGGAATTTATAAGCCTGAGGCTTTTAAAGATAAAACTAAAAGGTAGAGAAAATGAATTATTAATAGCTCATGGACCAAAAGAGAAAAAGATAACTGTGAAAGCAATTCACAGAATTCTGTAGAATACCAAATATCTCCATCTCCTTAGAGGTGTCAGTGCCTCATGCCAATATTCTACCCGGGGTATCAATCCGTTGTGGTGGTACAAGTCGGGGGGCGGGGGGTCACGGAAATGTTCCTGTTGAAACGGTGCCCCCTTCACCTGGGCTTGTAGCCAGGAGAGCAATAATTATCTCTGCTGATGATGTGGGGCAACTCAAACTACCTCAAATATGGAAACGAGGTTGACCTCATCGACCTGCTACATGTTATACACTTTCAAAAATAAAAAAGGGGTTGTTGGGAGAGTTAAATCCCAGCCATTCAAGGAGATAAGCACCTGGATTTAGTGTTTGTATCAAATTATACTGTATTGAGACAGTAAATTTTCAGGTGCATGAAAAAAATCAACCAGGAGATCTTAGATTGATCATAATCATTCACATAGCAATGCTTATAATAACCAAGTGAAGATTTCATGGAATCAACAAGGGTACACCATAATAATGATAATAATGTGTTAAACATTATAAATTAAATAAAATTTTAAAATGTCTAAGTAAATAATATTAAAGAGTACAAGTACAATGCTAAAAAAAATGTGTTTCTTTACTCTCACTTCCACAGATGACAGCATGGTACAATAAATGTACAGGGGACAATGTCACAAAGGGACGCCTTGTCCATCGAATCCAAAGGCTTCAGAAAAACATTGGACAAATTTCTTCGGTGGATTTTCTTCTGGAACCTGTTGATTTCAGCACAATTGCTGCACCTTTAAGGGACCTTCATTTAACGAAGTCTCATTTACTAGAGGACCCAAAACGATATGTTGTTCAGGACAATGCCTCTGTCACAGTCAATGTGCTTGTCGAACTTGAACGCTTTAGATACTGTGAGCATTTGCCACATTCTTTCGTGACCAAGTGGATCCAGCGTTTTTATTGCTCACTAAGTGAGACAAAAGTGAGGTCCAGAGTGTCAGCCTTGCTGAAAAAAGTGTCAAAACTGAAAAGTAGCAAGTCGCCAAGCTTGCAAGACTTTTTAAATTCACAAGTATTTGAAATTTGTGAGAGTGCCCCTGGTGATGGTGTTCTGTGCAATGAATCCTATAATAAAAACATTGTGAACAGTGAGAAAGACCTTCCATTTGAAAAACATGTCAGTCTCCTTCAAAAAGAAGTTAATTCATATAAACTCAAAATAAATGAACTGGACACAGTAAAAGAAAATTTGCATGAGCAAATCTCAATCCTTAAAGAAGAAAGACAAAAAGATAAAGGCTTATTAGAAGACTTAAAATGTAAAGAAAAGGAATTTTTATGTTTAAAGAAGAAGAATGAAGCATTAATTAAATCCCTAGAAGATGTTAAATCTTCAAATCTTTATGTTTCTAATGCTTCATTACGAAGAAATAATGAAAAATTACTTGACAGAATAAGAATATTGGAGGAAGAAATAGAGACACTGAAATGTCTACAAGATAAAGAAAAGGACAAACTAGATAATCAAAAGCGAAAGCTGAAATGTGAGCAAACCAATAAAAGTAAACTAAAAAGAAAACTAGAGGAAGAGAGACTGGAAAAGAAAAAGATTTTAAAAATTTATCAACAGTCTGTTTTAGCAGATGATATAAAAATAAAAGATGAGAGCAAAAATAGATTTTCTTGTAATGTTCGCCTCTGCTATAATGGCTTTGCAAGGAGAGAGTAATGTTTCGGCATCCAATTGTTCGAAAGTTGTCCAAATTGTTTCACAATATTTGTTTAATAAGAAAATTGATAGTAAAGATTTGCCATCTGTTTCATCTGCCCTTAATTTTGCTGATGAATCCCAATTTTTAGCCAAAAAGCATGTTGCTCAGAAGCTTTTGGAGAGTAGACACTTTACCCTAGGACTTGATGGAACAAGTCGCCAGAAAAAAACATTATGTTGAACGACATGTTGTTCTAGACAATAAATCAGTTATGAGTGTTGGATTTATCCAAGTTGCCTCTGATGACGCCAAGACCTTACTGGATCAGACTGTCACCATGTTTGAGGAATTAACAGACATCCACAACATGGCATCTGACAATATGATGCATCATTCTGATATTTTGAAGGATATTATTTCTAAACTTAAGTGCATCATGTCAGATCGAGCAGCTACAATGAAGCTGTTTGATAGGAAAATGGAACAGTACAAAAAGGATCTTTTAAATGATAATGATGCCAGCACACATTTTCTTTTTTGTAATGCTCATTTTTTGTTGGCTTTGGCGAGTGCTACAGAGGAGGCAATGAAACAAGTGGAAGGGAAGATTAAAGAAGTGGAGGGTCCACTAGGGAGGGATTTAGATTCAGCTTTTCATTCTTTTTCAAATGGTCAGGAAAGTTCTGCAATGAGAGCAATTCGTATGGCAACAGAAATTTTAGGGGCTAGGGGGGATGAAAAAAATGGGTGTCGTGAAGAGTGGCTTTCTTACTGCGATAGCATATCTATTAAATCAAAATTTTCCAGCTTCAGGGGAAATAGGTTCAACAACTTGTTTCGAAATGCCTCAGCTGTAGTATTTCACAGGAAACATATAATTACTTTGTTAGAAAATTTCGTTTCACATTGTAATCTGAAAATTCGAAGCGTATTGCTCGATTTGAAAGATCCTCATGTTATTTCTCTTATTTGTGCTATTTCCCGATTTCATGTTGTTTTTACTGGCCCTTACTGGGCATTGATGAACAGCAACCTTCCTTATGGAAGCTTTCCACAATATGTCAAAACTTTAGATTTTGCCCTTGCTAATTACAGCACAGAACTAAATTTTGAAAATTTGAAAGATCCAATTCTCCCTGAATTTGGCATTGCTGAAGCTGAAATGTTTTTACAGTCATTATCTTGTCAACAATGTAATAGTTTTAATAATGCATTTTTAGAAATTGTTGAAAGATGCCATATTGTTTTGAAAAGGCAACTCGCTGACTTCCTTGATGGTGGTGTTTTTGGTGGTGTCATTGAAACTGATGTACAAGCAATTCTTAATTCTTGTCCTTTAACTAATCTAACGGGAGAGAGAATGTTTGGGGATTTAGATTTCGACATGTCCAAGAGGAGACATTGTTCTTTACACCACAGATCATCTGTTAATATGTGGAAACATAACAAAACTGCAAATTGGATTGGAAACAAAGGGGGATTGTATAGGGCCAAAGTGTTAGCTCTGGCAAGAAGGAATGGCAGAATTTTACGGCAGAAATTTATGGAGGAGGAGAAGAATGTGAGGTCGAGAATAAAAGAAAAATTAAAACAAAATGAGCACAATAAAAATGAAAAATTGATCAAAGAGAAAACTCTCAAAGCTGCAACATTGGATGCTATTTTAGCTCAAGGTGGACCCTGTAACACAAAGGAAGAGTTAGACAAATTGTACAAGACAGGCACTGTACAAGATCTGAAAAATCAAATCCGCTTCAGAAAGTTATTCTTAGGGGAGTCAAAATTAAAACTGACAGGAAATGCAAGAGAATTGTACAAATGTTTGCTAAGAAGTATTAACACATCAGAAAACGGATGATTTATTTCAGTCTTATTTTATAGCATGATGTTATTATACGGTATTCTACATGTTTATTTTAAATTTAAAAATCATGACTTGTTAATTCGCAATTTCATTATTAAGAATCAATAAGAATGTGAGATTGTTACGCCAAGTTGTAATTTTACTTTAATTTAAATTTAATAGGAAGTATTTTACACCAGTGGATCTAGCTTCTTTATAGTCATTTAATTTTATCCAATTTTCCAATTGTTCATTTGTAATTCATGCTCCTGTCATACTTATACTTATATTTATATTGTAATGTCGATTTTTCTTGTCCTATATGTTAATATTATCAAGTGCCACAATTTTGCTACATTGAACAGTTTTGATTAATACAAAGAAAGAGCCTGCTTATAATTATAATGGCTTTTTTTATATTATATGTAAGGTTGTTTTATCATTAGTCTTGAATCGACCTGCTACATGTTATACACTTTCAAAAATAAAAAAGGGGTTGTTGGGAGAGTTAAATCCCAGCCATTCAAGG
>JBBPDF010233073.1:0-12209 GCA_037974715.1 Lomanotus vermiformis | reverse complement strand
TGTCGATGATGACACCAAGATCTTTCTCAGCCTCCGTTACTGATAATGGGTGTTTGTCCATTCCCTCAACTGTATCCCTTACATATGTATGCTCCTCTGTATGGTGGCCCAATCGCTTAACACTGCATTTTTCCGGGTGAAATTTCAGAAGCCATTGCCTTGACCATTTTTGCAGGTGGTTTAAGTCTTCTTGTAAGACTAGATCTGGATTAAGAGCTTATATTGATCTAGAAAGTCTAGATCTAGATTCTTAGATTACTTCTCTTGTAGGTCTAGAATCTGAAGACATTTGAACCGTTTGATGGAAGATCCCGTAGGGTCTATATTTATATTCCTATAACTAATATATAATATATATATATTCGCCCGATGAGCCTCTATTGATCACGTACCCTAATGGTAGGTCCTATATCTTTCTGTCCCACTGATCACATGCCTTTGCTAGCCTCTAGCAGCAGGTCCTGTATTTCGGCGTTCCAGTAGATGTGTTGGAGTTGTTGCTAATCTAGTATATATTATATATTAATATATTTAAATGTAAATTGATCTTTTAATTAATTTTATCCAGTTTTATCTCGTCAAATGATGCTAACATACTTCAACCAATGAAAGTAAAGTATTTGTGCGTAATATGATGACAACATAGAAAATAAAGGAAATCATACTTACTTTAGACATTTTCATTCTAGACATAGCTTACAAGGTAAATGGAGGCGAAGAAGTGAATTATATCTGTGATTAATAAATTGGTGTAGGGCCTATACATTTTTTGAAACATCTGATTAGTGAATATTGCCTTTAAGTTGCTTTTGAAATCACTTGGAAATCAATCGTTTTTTAGATTCTTTTTATTTTGAGAGTGTGGGCCTAACATAAACCAGTTGCCCACTTTTTAGTCCAGAGTTATAAACAGCATGTGCTCTTATATTGTTCTCTAAAGTAGAGGGAGACGCCTCTGTCCATTTCAGTGTATAAGGACTATTATTTTATTCCAAGCGTGCGCTTTATAAATTGTAATATAGTCATCACAGCAACATGTAAAATCAAAACAATCTTGGGGTGCACAACCCCCCCTAAATTACAATAAAATGGGGTATGGGGGTAAAAATAATGGCGTAGAAATGGTAGAAATTAGGTGCATACAAATTTCAGGCGTCAAAAATCACGTAAAAAATGATGGAAATGGGGGAAAAAAAGCACTTCAAAAATGCTCAGCCCCGGTTTTCATGGATTTTAGTGTCTCTCGGGGTAAAAGTTACCCCGGAAAACACAAAAAAAAAAAAGAAAAAAGAGAGCCGTAGGGTTACTACTAAATTACTGTTTTTCTTTTTTTCTTTTTCTCTATCTCAGCATTTTCATAGTTTAGACTAATCACAACCTTTAGCACTGTAGACCCTATAAATATGTGTATGTATTCAGATTCTAGATCTAGATAATTCCATTGAAAACCATTATTTACAATATATTTGCCTCCTAAAAGTGAAAAAAAAAAGGAGAAAGAAGAATGAAGGAAGGTTGTACATATGGAACAATATTCTTATTTGTATTGAAAATTGTATTAGAAGATAGGCAGCGTAACATTTGTTTTTCTTCATTTATGGTTTGTCCCTTTGTCTGTTGTCCTTAACTACTACCCATCCATAGAGCCTTTTTGTTGGTTTAGTACTAAACTATGAAGTATACACACAAATTTTTTTTTTTTTTTTGTCATTATGTGCATTTCTTTAATAACTGTTTTTTAACTAAAAATTCTGCGTTTCCACGCTTGCACTTGCACTCTCTTTCTTTGAAAAGATTGTCCCTTGGAAAAGTTGCCATTGAGAAGGCGTGATGGCGCTAGGGTGATTGATGGACAGAAGCATGCTCATAAATTGACCTGTGATCCTGATGAGATTGTCTTTATCAAAAGGTATTTGTAGGATTATTAATATATTTTTTTTTTTACTAATAAAGTAACTTTCAGTTACTTGTGCTAAAATGGGATTTGCAATTGGCTTTTAACAACATGGAGAATTACATTATGTAATATAATATTAGAGTTGCATCATACAATTTGTTTTCAAGACATTTTCTTTTTTTTTTTAATTAGTTTTTTTCTTTTTTTTTTCAGAATTTTCTTTAGTTATTGAAGTGACATGGGGGGTGGTACATCTCCTTTTTATGTTTCCATTTAGTTTGTTGATGTATAAAAAAGAAAAAAAACAACTTTGGCAAGGAACATGATATTATTACAGGGGGAAAAAAATTTGAGATCAACCATCTCTAGTACCGTAGTAATATGGTGATGGCCAATGTGATGTAGCCTTTTTTTCACTGGGGGTTCCTTCACATGCTCAAAAGCACTTGGGACCAAACCTCTTTTGAGTTATGCTTTTTATTTATACTGCATCAATTATCTTTTGAATTATGCTTTTTATTTATACTGTATGAATTATCTTTTGAATTATATAATGCTTTTTATTTATACTGTATCAATTAATTCAGAAACAAATGTTCATATCATGCTACAAAAAAGCTAGGTTTTTATTTCAGTACATAATCATGCATAATTTATTAAAATTTCCTTGATTTTCGAATTGGAGCATGTCCTGAATTATGTTGTTTGTAAAAAGAGAGAAAACTCTGATTATTTCCTACACAATCTGTCATTATCACTGACGCTTTCACTCAGTTGTAAAAAGGTTTACATTAAAACAACTTTTTAAAAAGCAACTTAAAGATATTATTTAAATTAGTCCCAAAAACAAAGAAAAAAGGGGTTTGTTGTTTAACTCAGAAAAAAAAGTTCCTGGCAACACTTGACTCAGTCCATATTATTTTAGATATAATTTTTTCCTGCAACGTTTGACAGAGTCCATGTTTAATGATTAAACTGCTTTACTTTAATTTCTTTTTTTTTAGGTTACGTATTCATCTAAATGTTTTAATAATAAATCATATTTAAATTTCTTTTTTAAACATATTTTGTCTTGATATCAACTTTCTTTCTTTTTAAAATTTTTATTTTCAGGTCTGAAGGACTAGAGAAACAGTACAGACAGAAATGTAAAAGGTAGTTTACTGTCAAATTACTTATAATTTTTTTTTCTTAGGGGCAAAGGAAATGGTTCGAAATCCGTTTGACTTACTTGACTGAGTTCTGTTCGCTGGCGGTGTCATCTGATCTCGCAGTTACAGCAGTTTTCCTTATCCTTGTTTAAATCCATTTACTCTATTTATTTTGAAACATAAAAAGAATGCAGTATAATACAAAGGCTACAAATGATTTCTGCAAATTCATCTTGTCTGTCAATTTCATCCACCACCAGTCCCCATCAAGAACAGCCACAAAGTTAAAGTTCTGTTGATCAATACCCCGAGATGACTTATCACCATTCATAGCCAATGCATCTTCTCCCGATCTGTCTTTTTTCCCCTCTTAGATGTTTTCTTTCAGCCGTATTATAACATTTCAGAGACATTTTAACATTTTCTTTGTCTTTCCTTTCTTTATAAATGATTTATTTAATTCTTCTTTCTCTTTCTGTTCATATTTCTATGATTATAGAATTCAACAGTTTGTATTGTTCTGATTCAGAAATAATATTACTTGAAAGACAAAACCTTTTAACTGCTACCTAGTTTGTTTTCTGTTGATTGACTTTTCTTTCGCATAAATTCATAGTGCTTTTTATATTGGATCAATGGGCCCTTCAGATATGCGCAGAACATTTTTTAGATATGTAAAGAAATTCACACAAAAAGTTTGCATCAGTAAGACTACCATATTTATCAACATCATCATTATCATCATTGTCATTGTCATCATTATTATCAATGTGACAACTACAATTATTGTTATTGCTTAAACCTGATACTTCCCCCAGATGTGGTCTTCTGCTGTATTATCATCACCAAGGTAACAGCACAGTGATGTTTGTAGTGGATGGGGCTTTGAAGAGGGAGAACGAGGGAGTCAAGGTTGATGTGTACAGTCGACTCAGTGAACCCAAGAAGGTATTGAAACAAAACAAAAATTTATTTTATGTTGGAGTTGTCAGTCACAGTGCCATTCCATGCATTTCCATTTAATCATGCTCACTACAAAATGCTGAATCCTTGAATAAATTAATACGACTTTGCAGTTAACGTATGATTTGATTGATGGCTGCTATAACTCAGCCTCTAACTTATCAAACTGGCCATCTTCATGTTGCACCCTCATTTGTAAGGAAAAAGAAAGGGATCAGAAATTAAGAATTGCAAACAGTGCAAAATACCTAGGGGTTGTCATAGATGAAAACTACAGTGGGAAGACCAAACCATGCAATGTGTAAGAAAGCAAATGGCCTGCTAGCATTCCTGAAAAGTAATATCAATGACTGCCCTCAACATGTTAAAGATAAGTGCTATAAAACTGTAGTAAAACCAGTCCTAGTTTATGAAGGGTGTGTATTGGATCCACATTACCAAAACCAAATAGATGATTTAGAAAAAATACAAAAAAATGCAGGCAGATTTGTAACAAATAACTATAACTACACATCAGGTAACACAAAAATAAACATGAACAAATTGCAGTGGATACGTCTCGAAGAACAAAGAGCAAGAAATAAGATAACAATCCCCTACAAGGCAATTAATAACCAAGCAATATTACCCCTTTAAAATGAAAAATAATCATACCAGATCAGAATCTGGTGTTCAAACATTTACATTGCCATCTTCTAGTGTAGATAGTCATTTATATTCATACTACCCTAGTGCTTTTAGATTATAGAATGAACTGCCAGTTAATGTAAAGTGCAGTAAAGATACAGATGATTTTAAACAAAATCTGAAACATATAACATTAACATGTAAATACTAGCTCTTAGCGATGTGTTGCCAATAATGCTCAGTTGACTGAGTTTGTCAGCGTTTATGAAGAAGAAGAAGATTACAAATACTGCAACAAGAAGCTTGAAAAAAAATCCTATCTGAATAAAGTTATACTTAAAGACACTCACTAGCCAAATTTACAGGACTCTCTGATCTATCAGATGCAGCTTTCAGAAGAAGACGATGATGTTTGATATTATTTAAAATTTCCTCCACACTCAACTCCTCTTCCTTTGGTTGCTCAGGGTTGAGATTAGCAGCATGAACAAGAGCTGAGTTCTCCATATCCAATTGAGAGACTCTTTCTTTGAGTTTACTGAAATGTATGCATTGAAAAGAGAATATTCTACAACAGGAAGCACGGAAGGAAGTAAATGTACATAAAATGTTCAACTGATATCAGTAATTTATTTGGTGCGATGGTGTAGAGATATTCCTTTATAAAAAAATGTTTTTTAAAAGATTGAAACAAAAACATTGAACTAAACTTCACAATGTTTTCTTATAGCTATCCTTTATTTGGCCTAAAATACAGTACAAATAAAAAAAATGGTAACAAAAAAAAAAACACACAAAAAAAGATGTGAACCACACTTACATAATGGCTTGCTGGTCTTGGAATCTCAATCTCTCATAGTTACCAACAACTTGGGACAGTTCAGACAGTTTGGTCTCCAGGCTGGACACACGCTCTTCATTTTGCTTTGCCTGGGACGTGACAACAACCTCAACCTCAGATGTCTTTTGTTGTTCAATATTTAATTGTCTTTGATGACTTTCCTGGTTGAGTAGAACATATTCAATGCAAATTCCTTCAATCATTTTAATTTCTTCATCCTAACTTTCTCAAAATGAATATATTTAGTTCAAACAAAGTTATATAATTTGTTTAAGGCTTTCTCTGTCCCTTTATTAAACACTTCAAGAGAAAAGCTAAAATCTTACTAATTCTGAATCAGATGGACAAGATTTCAGCAAAAGTTTAATTCATAACACTTATGAATAGTATTGTACTTAAACGCGTTCATAAACCTATCAACGAAAAGCATCAATCTTCCAGTTTTATTGCCCAATATAAAAACAACAAAAATGCCATACTGGTATTCATCAATAACGAAAAAAAGCGAATAATTCCTGGAGTAACACACCTTCAATTTAGCAATTTGTTGTTGCAATTCATCAACAATTGGTGAGGTTTTCTCTGCTTTGACTTCTGCCTCCTTCAGTTCTTGTTTAACTTTCTTCAGATCAGTTTTAAGTTGCTGTATTTGGTTTTCATACCCCTCTGATACCTGAGGCGTCATCTTCAATTTCTCTTGGCTTTCCCTTAACGATTCAAGAGCTTCCTCCAGCTATTGGGTAGAAAGAACACTAAATTACAGATGGATAGAATATATGATAATGTTCTCATTTTCATTTATAGTTTTTAAAAATAATAAGTAAATAAATAAATAATAAAAGATGAGACAAATTATAAGAATATGGTGCAGCATAAATATCCTTGGTCTAGAATCTTCAGTAAATTCTTCTAGTTTTCTTTTATTATAGGCAACATGATTATTTAAAACCTAAAACAAACACACAAATTTCTCATTGATTGATCTTGACATTATGTAAATAAAAGCTGAAAATTCAGTCTGTAAATAGGCAAAAAAGCGTGAAATGAAGAGAGGGACTGCACACTAAGCAGTATCTACTAAATACATAGATCCTGCGTAAGGTCTTGCCCTAAATAACTATGATGGTAATGAAGACTATAATCTAGCTGGATGAAATGAGGCTTAGCATAGGGTTGGGTAAAGTTCAACTGAGGGAGAGATGAGATGTCTCTAAACAAGTAATGCCTTAAACTAAACCCCAAACACATTCACCAAACCATGTAAAAAAGATACTGGTTAGGGAGCATCCTACCAGATTTCCATTTTTTTATTCTTTGTGTATTTTGGGGGTTATGGGAGTTCTTTGGCTTTGTAGTTTTTGAATTTTTTTTTTTTTTTTTAATTGAATTGAATGGGCTGAGCTGTGGCAGTCTGGACTAAAGAGATTCTAATCAACAGAATTTTTTTCTTTTTTTTTTTGTTCTTTGTTTTATGCTATTTTGAGATAAGCTTTTGTGTGTGTGTGTGTGTGTGTGTGTGTGTGTGTTTCTCTGGGCTTGTCTTTTTTTGTGTACGTTATTTCTTTTTTGGTGTTGTTTTTTATTGTTTGTATTTTTTTCTTTTGCTTTTTTGGGGGGAGCATTTGTTTTTTGCTTGCTTTTTTGTGGGGAAGTGGTTGTATCAATATATCAATTGCATTTCATTTATGTTAAAGAAAAAAAAAAAAAAAAAAAAAGAAGGAAACAAAAAAGTTTGGCTATTATGGTTTCTCATCAGCTTTATAACATAAAAATGTATTTCTGTTCATGATTTTACAGATGTTGAGACAAATTTTTACAATGAATGTAAAAAGTGAGTATTTAGAGTCTTTCTACGACCAGACTCCACCTTTCGTCTCAGAGACCAAGTTCTCAACAAAATTATATATCTGACCGCTCTACAGGAGTTTCAATGCTCCAGATTCTTTTCTAAGTAAATTGGTTAGTGAAACAGAAAAAAGTCTATAGGGTGCGCATTCATTTTAAAAAATGGAGTCAGTAAAATACCCATAAAACCATTATAATCATACCTGTGTTTCAACTTGTTCCTTGTTTGTACGCTCTGTCGACAAAATCATTTGCAGCTCTCTCAACATGAGAGCATGGTCTGTTTGCTCTTTTTCTCTTTCAAGCTGCTGTGTGCGAATTCGGCTTTTCAACTTCAAAAGGTGATAAAACAACATAAAATAAACTAAAATACATTTTATTTTTAGATAATAAATCATTAATTTGGAACAACATAGTGTAATTAAAGATAAAATGCCTTTTTTGAAATTAAAGAAAAACAAAAGCATTCTGTTATCTTTGTACCACAAACACACATTTTCAGATTGCATAATTGACAAAATCCATTATTTACGCTTCTTAAAGAGAAACATGTACTGCCTCTGCAAAAGGACTAATAAGAATAAAAACAAACAAACAGACCAATGTGACAGTGCTTTTTTAGCAATATACATTGCACATTCCATAACCTCAAGAGTAATCTTGATGCTTTAATGGGGAACTACATTTTTTGTTCCATCTGAGAATTGTATATTCCTGTAAACTTTCACAGTGCTCAATTCAAATACTTACATCAGAAACATGAAGATCCAGATTCTCAACTTGCCGATTTAAAGAGTCCTTTTCAGATGTCCATTTAGCTTGAAGTTCATCATTTTCATGCTACAAAAGTGACAATTGCATGAAATAAAGGGGTAAAAAAAAATAATTAATTAATGGAATACATTTTGTGGACCTTAACTAGCAATTATGAAACAAACAAAAATTCAATATTCTCACACACAAGACAACAACATATGATCTATAGAAGATTGTATAAAAAATTTTGTCAGTCCCTTACCCGTAAGTGTTTCTTGTCAGCAATAAAATTTGCTTCTAGTTTATTTTTCTCTTGTGTTAATGTTGTAAGAGCATTACTCAAAGTTTTCACTTGGTCTCTCAATGACGTCACCTCAGATTTCCCTTCACTTTTGCCATCCTAGAACAATAAAATGTTTTGAGACGATATATTATAACATTTTCTATTGAAATCAATAAATGCATTCAGATCATTGATGAAGCAACAACTTTCATTTAAGCAGCAACCAATTATGTCTAAAGTAGCCCATTTCATTTGTTTCTGGATTACTATGAGACATAAACTGCACAATTCAAAACAATGAATTTAAGGTGAAAAGAGGTACTTTTGTTCAATGTAGTTATTGATTAATATAAATCAAAGTTGCAGATATTTCAGTCAATTTAACATATACATTCAAATATTTCAGTACCTGTGATGAGAATATTCAGAGCTGGTAGATAAAAAAAAACAAACAAACAAAAAAAACAAAGAACAAAATAACTAATCCAACAAAACCAATAAGCTAGACTATATTTACATGATGGACCATTGTAACATGCTGACAGGAAATGACAAAAAAGTCTGCAAGAAGAACAAGAATCCTGGACTTGACTATCATATTCAAAGGAAGTCCTTTCATTGCATCAACATAGAGCAAACATTACCATTGGTAGTTTCAAAAATAATGTAGCCTCTTGAGAAAGAGAGCTTTTATAAAAAGTTCAGCTCAAAAGTCTTCATTGTACATTAATGTATTGATAGAAATTTTTTCCCTTTCATACCGGCTTTTTGACTCCAAGCGGATCAGCCACATTTTCAACATTTCCATCCTCAACTCCAGCTCCACTTTCAGTATTGTCCACAGATTCAGGCTCTTGCTTTTCACATTCATTACCAGCAGAGGCACTGAGAACAGAAACACTGGCCTCAAGGGCTTCTTTCTCTTTCACAACACTTTTGTAGGCTGATATGATATCTGAAATAAAACCAAAGTCAGGATTTATAACATCCCATTACACTGATGTATCCAAATATGACCACCTTGAGTTTTGAATTTTTAATAATAAGATCATAAATGGCTAAGGTATGAATAATGAGATATTAGATTAGTGATTGGGAAAGAAGAAGTGAACCTCACAGGATCATCTATTTGTCACATTTATTATTCTATTCAAATGACAACCAAATGTTGCATTCCTGGTGATTTCCATATGGCCTAAAACAAAGCAAATGTTTTTGACAAGCATAGCAGGCCCCGGGTATTGGGTCTAGGAATTTCAATAGCCATCCTTCAGGAGAAAGCCAACAAGGACCTATGGCTTAACTGGACATTGAGTAACCAAAAGTGGGTGATGGTTGTCAGTAGCAGGCAAGTAGTTTTTATTTCGAGGTTCTTTATAACAAACAAAAAAATAGCAAGACCAATTTGTCCTTTCAATTTAGATCATAAGACAGAGGTAATTGTTATTCACAGGTTATGAATGAGAGGTTCTACAGCAGCAAAAAGTGCTTATCGCATGCTTGAACACATATAATACACCATAAATAAATGACTGTCAATGCCCAAGTGCATGGTTCTGACCAACTTTTTGCTAAAATAAACCACTCTCATAAAGTACACAGTGGCTGGATCTCATTCAGTTAAATGCATGCTCAGCAATCACAGTATAGGCCCTGGTCATTTTTTTCCCCCCTTTTTTTGCTACCAATTGTGTTGGCCATAAATGATAAGGTGTTGGAAAAAAAGAGAGAACGAGAATCTAACAATGGAAAAATAAGAAACGTTTCACTCCAAAGTAATGACACAACAATAAAAAATTGTCCTCCTGACTGTCATTGACCAATTACAAAACTGGTTTTGGTTGTAAAACAAAACATTCTCTCAATTTATGACTGTATGAGTCTCTTACTAAAAAAAATAATAATTATCACATCATCACTTAAAATTGCTCCATTGAAAGTGAATCAACATAATAAATGAGCTTACATTTCAAACAAGTGAATCTTATTTTGTCAACCACCTGTGTCTTTATAGATCATTATGGCATCATATGAGAATGTCAAAATAATTCCCAATTAGGAATCATCAGTGGCCTTTTAAAAAAAAGTTCAAGCAGCCCAAAGCCATATACAAAACACTAATCATAGACTATGAAATGATTGTTGTAACAAAAAATAAGTAATTAATAATAAATGAAAAATATGTAAATAAAGAAAATAATAATATATAAATAGATATAGTAAAAAAGATGAGAATTAGAATAACACAGAAAAATATTAATTGTAGCCTAGGCCTATGCCACTGAATGATTAAAGAAACGCCTACCTATCCACCCAAAATAGACACAATTTTGTCTGCCTCGCCTTTTTGTACCTTCTTGTTGAAAGAACACCAACACTGCATGATTCCCGGGGGTATTTTTGTCCTGTCTCAAGATATGTCCGAATAGATGCCATCTTCTTTCCAGTATTGTAAGTGTTAGTCCGATCTCTTTGATTTTCTTTTAAAGCGATTTATTCTTGATTTTTATTGGGTATCTGATGTTGAGAACTGTACATAGTTGCCTTCTGTGGAATGTGCCAAGTTTATGTTTATCCTGTTTAGTAAGTGCCCAAGTTTCTTACAATTACCCTGTACAATTTCAGCCTGATGCGTCTTTTAACTTGATTTTTTCTCAGCCAAATGTATTTGAGTTTGTGAAGTGCTGCATTTGAGAGTTGTTTTCTCCTACACACATCTTCCTCATTGCCTAGGAGCGATCCAACCTTTTTCACTTTTTCAATGTAAATAAATGGATGGCATGAATGTGCTGGCAGGAATGGTGTGTTACAGATGTGCACAAATAAGCGGAAAGCATTACAGGGTATAGTGGAGGCCCAAAACAGTAGCTAGCTGTGCACAGTAGTGGGTCTAGGGTGGAGGCAGGGTCAGGGGACAACGCAGAGGGAAATCCTAGATTAGAGCTCTTTCTAATTGCCATTGCCAAAGCAGAGTTGGGATTGTCTGCTGATACCCAAGGCAAGGAATTTTATTTTCACAGCATGGCAGCAGTGACACAGCAGGTCCTTAATTCACTTTCAACCATTTTGGGGGTTCTTTTTATCTGATTTCCCCATGAAACTAGTTCATTTTATCCAATATTATTTTACTTAAACAAATAGCGTTTTAATTGGGACCACTGAACATCGTCCACTTTAACCGATTGTTTTTTACATCGTTCACTTTAACCGATTGTTCAATTTAAGGGTATTCACTTCAAGCAGTTTCCAGTGAATATGACATGCCACCATCATGAAAAACAGTAAACAGGCAAACTAACAAGATAAGTAGAATATACACGATATTCAACAAGATTATGCCACATAGGGGCCTAATACAAACAGGCAAATGCAAACATACCTTTCTCCCTAAATTCCTCCCTCCCTCCCTCCCTCCCTCCCTCCCTGCCTCCCTCCCTCCCTCCCTCCCTCCCTGCCTTCCTCCCACTCTATCTCCCCTCTGTATCCATCCTCTGACTATGTATGTATGTATATGTATGTATGTATGTATGTTATGTATGTATGTAGGTAGGTAGGTAGGTATGTATGTAGGTATGTAGATATATAGATATGTATGTATGTAACATGTATGCTTCGTGTATGCATGCATGCATGCATGTATTATGTATGCATGTATGTATGTTGTTATTGTTGTTTGTTGTTGTTGTTATTTTTTGTTTTGTTTTGTTTTTTGTTTTATTGTTAGAGGTTTGTTTGTTGTTTTTTGGGGGGTTTTTTTGTTGTTTGTTTTTGTTTTTTTTTGTTTTGTTTTGTTGGGTTTTTTTTTTGAGGGGGGAGGTTGTTTGGTTTTTTTGTTGATTTGTTGTT
>JBBPDF010231963.1:0-12209 GCA_037974715.1 Lomanotus vermiformis | reverse complement strand
AATCCCATTAAAGAGTATACAACTTACTGTATGGAATATGTTGGTCTTCCTTTCTGTTGCTGCGCTTCTATTTGGAAATGGGTGATTAGTTGCTCCTTCCGTTGATATGTTGATATCTAGACTATATAAAGAATGTTGCCAACTTCAATAATCTTCATCTACATGGAAATGCAAAAAGTTTCTGTTGTCTTTCTCCACGGAAGCCACTTTGCAAAAACAAGATAGAAAAACGCACAATGCTCAACGCAGTGACGCTGTCGGTGCTGTGGCCGTGTCTGCGATGAAAGGGATAATGAGCCAAATTAACATTTATTCAAAGCTCCAGATGGGGAATGCACGAACGATTTTCTCTTTTCTTAAGACACGATATGTCTTCAAAAGATCCAATGTCTTTGATCCTAGATAGACGGGATCAAAAATTGGGGGTTCGGAAAAGGGGAGAAAACCGGATACAGTATCGATTTATCTCATTTTTGTTTAATAACAGAGTCATTCACCCTTTCATAATTCGTTGGTTAATAGTTATTGTATACCCATTATTCATTTATTATAGTTAAATATTCATTTCATTTTTGTTATTGATTACTTCTTTGGAGATGGATATGGGTCTCTTTATTCCGAGGGCAAGGAGATTTGTGTGGACTTATTTAGTCAAAGTCATTGAATCTTTATTAAGACAGTACCCTATGGGGTACTAGAAGCTATTTGCGTTTTGTGTCCATAAATGGAACGTTAATGTTGCACGATGAAGGAAAAAGACCGGAAGTAAAAAAGGGTAAAAATAAAAAAAAAATAATAATAATGCGTTTCCAATGTAACCGGGGGAAAGGCCACCGTGGCATTGCAGATTATGTGGACAATCAGCCGAAAAAATTGAGTCGTGAATTTAATCAAGGGAAAACGAACACTGAATGAAAGAAAAACTCGGTTACGTGAAATTAGATTCAGCGAGTCAATATTGAAATAGACATGTGCGAATGGTAGGGTTATTCACGAAGGCCCTCTTCTCTTCTTTTGAAAACTTCTCCGCTCCCTCCTTCCCCACACTTACCCCAATCCTCTTTGTCTGTCCCCGTGGTCATTTGTGTGTGTGCCAGCATATTATCTTTCTGTCTGTCGGTTTTGCACTTTCGATCTAACTTTCTCTCCCTCAATTTCTTTTTTAGTTTTTGTCTATCTCCGTTGACTATCTTTTGTGGCTATTTACTTATCCATCCATCTATCCATCCACCCAGCCGTCCATCCACCCATCCATCCTTCCATCCATCCTCCCATCCATCTATCCAACCATCCTTCCAACAATCCATCCAAATCATTCGTCCATTCATGCATCTATACAACTAGATAACTTACATCCATCCATCTGTCTTTCCATCCATCCGCCACTCCATCCATCCACCCATTTATGCAACTAGATAACTTTTTTATCAATCCGTCTGTCGATCTTTCTCTCCATCCTTCCATCTGTCTGTCGCGCTTTCTATGAGTATTTCCATATATAACAATAAAACCTTAATAATACCCAACTGGTCAGTTATGTACGAATCTTTGTCATCATCGTCGTTACTATCTTTCTCATCTTCATCCTCATCGTCAACTATAACCATCGTCATCAACATCTTCATCATCGACAATAAATTATCAGAATTATCAGCACCAGCGCCATCACCATCACCTTCACTACCAACGTCATGACACCTTGTATTCTTACCGATTCTAAATTACTTTTTTACAACTCCACATACAGTATACCGCCATCAACGATAACCCCGTTTGGGGAAAAAAGCCCGATTTTAAATGAAAATACGCTGAGCCCCTATCGAGGCCCGCAAACTAGAAATGGCCGCCAATTTAGGGGATAATGTAAGCACACCCTGTAATTTGGCGGGAAATTGAGGAGGACGTGGAAAATTGCTGCTCTCTTCCGGTGTTTGTCATGGTTTTAATGGCAATACCATCGATAGTCAGTTGACGTAGAAATTATTATTTAAATACCCCACTTAGATGACATTGTATTGTCCGGGCAAATTAAAAGAAAGCAAAAGTTTGGATAGTCCGTATTAACCCATTTACGTGCTGTCGGGTGCAGACAGTGCGAAAGGCAAGGAAAGTGTACATTCTTTATATCTCACTGTTGTCGGCTGTGCAAATGGGAAGGCGGTTTAACTTAGGACCCATTTATGATATTCCATGACACTTTCTATCAAATATTGTCTGCACTTTAATAATCTATAGCCCCAAACGAAAGTCCTACTTAGAATTGTGCTCTCTATAAATAAATAGCACATATTATGTGATTTGACATTTTTTAAGTGTGACCTAAAATGTCAAAAAGGCTGATGGTAGCTAGACTTTAATTTATATGAACTTGTGTAGTCTCGATTAGCAATACAATATTATGGCAGAGAAAGTTCTGGCAATGGGTGCATAGGTTTATAACCAACGTAGAAAGTATGATGAGATAAGAGAATGCCTCTTGTAAATTATTCCGTATAAAACGGCCATATTCTATGTAAATTGACTTACCAACAAATGAACTAGTCGAAGACTAGAGTTTTTATTTGCCATGACAATAATATAATATGCAACAAGATGAAAATAAATTTAAACTTAAATTATAGTAGCCTAGTTGTGACATGCACATATTAATATGTTATTTAGATTTAACTTTTACAACTTGTTGTCTTTTTGTTCAAGATGCTTTTGGCATAACTATACTGATAAGCGTGATTCAGTCTGCTCTTCTCTGTTTTTAGCTCACAATACACTGAAAAGCAGTTTTGATATCCTAAAATTACACATAAATCCATTGCGAAATAGTAGAGGCCTCTGTGACAATGGTACTGTGTATGGGACAACCTAATTCATTTTCCGGCGTCGATAGGACTAGGCAGTCTTTTATCCTGCATACAAAGGTGAAGGAAGCGGAAGAATTGCCAACAACTTGGGTTGGGTTTTAAATTCATGCCAACACTGCCGGGAATCAAACTCAGGGCCCTTGGCTTACTAGTCGAGTACCTCAACGACTACCAACGCTACATAATATTTGAATGGGGCGATACTACTGCTGTCTTGATACAATCTTTGAGAAATGAATAAAGCATGCATTGCTTATTAACCACACGGTTTCACTCACTTAAACTTCCTCTAGAACATTTCATGAAGATGTTGATAACGGGATACGATGCAATAATCTTCTTCAAATGCCAGGACTGAAATAAACAAAGATCGGAGATCTTGGCTCACCGCACATCTCTGCTGAAAAAGCCTTAAGACACTGGTGTTTATAAAGTCCCCGAATAGATTAGATTAGTAATTTAATCTTTATGTGCCTCTACCTCTTTCGCTTTCTATTCTATCAGTTAAACTAGTTGTTCAAGACCATTTTATCCGTTTAGATACCCTAGAGATGTCATTTCCCTTTCGTCTTAATCTTTTTACCAGAGGCCGCCTTTCCGTAGCTTCTTGGAGAACATCCTCATTTAAATTCGATGTCTTGTCCCATCAAGAAATTCTAAATATTCTGCTTAAAACCATATTTCTGCTGCCCCTAACTTTTCCTTGTCTTATCTGTCTACCTATTCCTCTCTTTCCCTCTATCCAACCGAATAGAAGCATAGATAAGAGTTTTTCCTCACGTGTTTACATATTGTTAAAAGGAATATCAGTACTGAGAACGTCACATGGATTCATTCTGTCAACGAAATTCTGGTGTCTTTTTAATATTGCGAATCATGAGAATCTGCTTTCCTCGGAACTACTGCCAATCACTCCCCTTAATAATTCATCATGACAATTTAACGTCTGCTGTTTCATTTTCTTTCATATTCGCATTGTTGGTGTTGTTACTGCTCCTGTTGTTGTTTTTGTGGCTGTTGCTGCTGTTATTGTTGTTGTTGTATTCGTTGTTGTTTTTGTTGTTGTCTCTGAACACCCTTAGCCAAACAGTCGCATGTTCACTTTACCTTAGAATATAATTTCTGTCATTCTGTCTTTCCATTCCCCAAATTCTCGTTGTTATTATTATTTTTGTTGTTGTTGTTGTCGTCGTCGTTGTTGCTCTTGTTGTTTTTGTTGTTGTTGTTATATCTGATCACATTTAGCCAAACCGTCACATGCACACTTTACTTTAGAATATAATTTCTCCCATTCCGTCTTTCCAGTCCCCAAATTCTCGTTGTTGTTGTTGCTGCTGCTGCTGCTGTTGTTGTTGTTGTTGTTGTTGTTGTTGTTGTTATTATTATTATTATAAATGTTGTTGCGTTTGGTCACATTAAATCGAACCACAAGTCGCCAACCTTACCTTAATAACTTATTTTCTTTCACCCCACTCCCACCCCACCCCCACAAATCTCCCGGTCATCTCCACGACTTGTGTGGTCAGCGGTACGGCACGGACACCCAGGGCTGTTTCATCGTGGGCTACATGATGGTCAGTTTTGGCACGGGCAACCTGATCGCCATCCTGGCTATGGACAAGATGAAACCCTGCTCGTCCCACCCCTTGTTTCTATGTCTAGGTAAGGCTTCTCACTTTGTTTATTTTACTTTATTTACTTCATTACTCAGGCGATCTCTTACGTATGTAGCTCGTCACTAACTACATTATTTGCTTTCTTATTTATTTCCTTTCTGTATAATTGTTGCCTTCTTAATACTTATTTATTTACTTGTTCACCAGATCTCTTATTCATTTACATACTTGCTTACTTATATTTCTTTTCCTACTTTCTTCTTCTTCTACTTGTTTATTTTCTTTTGCTTAGCTTTTGCTGGCTTGATTACCTACATATATATTTAATCGCCTACTTAATAGCAGCAGCAGTTACAGCAGCAGAAGCAACTGTAGCAGCAGCAGCAGCAGCAGTAGTAATAGTAGTAGTATCAGTAGTAATAAACAACGATAAGTGAAAAGTCTCCACTAGAAAGACAAAACAAAACAGTAAATTTTCGGGTTTAAACCCTTCCTCAGACAACAAGTAATAAAAAAAAATATTACAATTAATAAAATATAATAAACAAACTAGAATAGAATATGTAAACAAAAGATATCTAGATCTTAGAAAAAAGTAGAAATCTTAGCTGAGCTGGTGTAGAGGCATGTCGCTTCCATCCAACATCAACAAGATTACGGTACTAAAAATAGGCTAGTACTATGGTGACCAAAAATATAATGTTTTCAAAAAGTGCAGAATGATGCGAAACGAAAAATCAGGAAATCTAGTTGTTAAATTGGTGTTACTGACTACTGATACTGATACTCCAGAAAATGTTAGGCTAGGGTCGGCTGGGTTATAATATTATGGCAGGCAAGATCTAGATTCTGCGGCATCGTTACACTGTGTAAGCCTACCTTAGTTTCAATTTTACACTACATAGTCCTAGCCTAGGGGAGGAAATGCTATTTCCGAGGACCTCTTTTGTCACACACGCTACTTCCATGCTTATTTAATTGACTCAAATAAGGGGAGAAATGGGGATTTAGATTTTACTCACTATTACTTGATATATTTCTTGATAAGCCCGCCCGTCCATTTTATACGGGACTCTCATCCTCCTTGTATATTACTGGAATTTGCGGCGACGGAAATGAATAGTTATGTCTTTCCTCCTTCGAATGAGATTTCTCCAGTATCCGTAAAATGATTTCTATACATTTAAATTGACGGCGAGATATGGAATGTAATGAGGTTTCTCATTAAGATGACAGACAACGCTATTTTGTTATTGTTGATAAGCAGGAAGACACCATAAAAATCGATGTGTAAATTTAATTGACGATCCGAAAATTTTTCCTGGTCCAGTAAGACTTTCATTACTTTCAATGCGATTGTCGAACCCCAACCTCTTTTTAATAGGGGAGTTGTCAATAAAATATTCTCCAAAATATCAAAGATCTTTGTGGTTTTGGACAAGAATCCTTCTTAGCATTATCAGACATATGACTTCCAATATCATCGAGACTTATCTGTTGTTGAAAAATAATCCTTTAATTTTTCTGGCACATGAAGAGTACATTGAACCAATCCAAACAAACGACCAGATTTGATAGCAAGTAAAATGTCTTTTTCAGATATTTTCCAAATTTCTTGAATGTGTCTTGTGGTTTTAGGTGTTCTTGAATGTTGCTATTTTCCCTTTTGATTCTTAACCACCCACATTCCCAAATGGAAATGACAGAAACATTTAACTGGTTTTTAAGATATTCAGCTCTTTGTTTCCTCAGCCATCGAACTGAAATGCTGTAGACGTCATCAACGCGATACTTTCGCTCACCAAAACCTTTTCATCACCGTTGCAGTGGTACTGGATGTGACGATTTTCACTGTGCATAAGCCATTCTCTCGATAATACTCAATATTTTTGAACTTTCTCAGCTCTGAAATAATTTATTTTTCCTTCTTATGGGGTGTGATCCTGGCATTTCTTTCATGTACGTTTATGCAACTTCTTGGAAAACATGATCTAAAACATTTAAAATTGATATGACAGCTCACAATAAAGGAATATAATAGCAGAATACAATTTCCATTCTCATTTTTCCCAAAACAATTTCAGGAACCTGATTCTTAAAATAGATTCCTAAAAAAGCTCTTCGACCATAGTAGAAAGTCGATGGCAACCTTTGACGAAAATCTGAATATAATAAAGTTCGAGGAAGAAAAAAAGAAAAGAATGATCGTATTTCACCGTCAACATTGTATTTTCTTTCTTTATTTTTCGAATTCTCGCTTAAGGATTCGAACTCAAGATCGCGTTTCACACGTCTGTCCCTGTGCAGCTGTCGTTTCTGATCGGGATTTATAAATTTCAATAAGGAATTTTTGTCTGAAATAACTGATATTTCATAACCAATGTTATCAAACCTTACATATATTCCATGATTATGGAACAATTCTTGGATGGTGGGATGGATGGCCGATAGGAATTGAGTGTACAGTAGTATGCAGAAACTGCGACTCCAGTGTTAGTTCAACAACATAGATGTCATGTTAACGCTACGTCACCGCGACGATCGCACACAATGCCGTGGTCCATCTATAGGTACATGTATAAGTGCCAGTCAGGCGCAGATGTTATTTTAATGTACGGCGCCACGCTTATCTAGGGCGAGAGACACAAAGTCTTTGTAGGAAAGGGCCTTAACACATGAACATACCTTGCGCCCAGACTGGATGCGGCGGGGACGGAGGTTTTGATATTATTATATGTATTAGTAGTCCTTGATATATTAATATATGACGACTTCCGTCGTCAAAGCTTGAAAGTTATCTCCAAACTCAGCATTCATATGCACACAAATCAACATGTCATTTGGAGAAGTATGACGGAGCTCACTCAAAGTCGAGGTCATCCTCAGCCAAAAAGGTGAAATAAAGTCATCGAAGAAAAAAACTCTTTCGTCGAGAGAGGAAGATCTCATCTCTCCACGATGAGATGAAAGCAGACATTCTCAGCAAAGAAGAAGTTTTACTTCATCACTGAAAACTTCTCACCCAAAATACATTGAAAATGAATTAAAAGGCCAAGAACGCATCAAAGAACAACATATATTGTGATGACCTCATTTGACGTGTCATTGCACTTTTACAGTGCACATGCCTACAGTTATGTGAGGACATTTTTACATCTTCCTCATCCAGACACGATTCAAAGGTGGACAGCTTCAAATAATATTTCTCCTGACTTTTTATCTAATGTGATAGCAGCCTTGACATCTCAGCTTCAGGAAGACCACGAATGGTCTGATGTTTCTCGATGTCTTTTCGCAAACAGGTCATACATGATTCAGCATCAGAGTTATGCAGGCTACATCAACTATGGTCACCTTCAAGCTGCCTCTCCCGATACATTGGCCTCTGAGTGCTTGACCCTGATGGTTGCTGTGCAAAAGCGCTTTTTTAAGCATCCAGTCGGGTAGTTTTTAATTGACAAACCGCCTCTCAACAAGCACAGATTGTCAATGATGCCATCGGCTTTCCAAGATTCTCCGTTGAAGTGTGTGATGGTTCAGACTTCATGGCACCATTCTTCACTCGTGCTGTGAATACAACACAAACTGTGCCATTTCTTTTTATGCTTGTCATCTTCTTAAAAATGTAAGGAACGCACTCGGAGACATAAAGCTTCTAAAATGTGGCCCAGACACCATCGAATGGCAGTATATTGCAGAGCTTCACAAACTGCAATTAGAGTCCGATTTGAAAGGAAATTAATAGAAAGGTAAACATATAAACTATGCCAGAAATAAGATGAAATTCGCCCTTGCTGCACAAACAGTGAATCCGTCGCGGCTGCACGATTTTCTGAGAGAGGACCTGGGACTGCCGCAATTTCAGGGAAGTGAAGCTACATGATTCATCAGGAGTTTGGACAGAATGTTTGATCTTTTGAACAGCTGTAATTATTTACTGGTGTCAAAAGGATATTGTGCTGGACAAATTTAAAACCGTGAAAAGCTCTATGGATTACATTAAATCTTTGAAGAAGAGCAGTGGTAAATCGATCCTCACCAGCAAACGGAAGACTTGATTTTTAGGATTTCTGGCAGCTTTGACCTCTACAGACAATTGCTATACGCCTCCTCAAAAAAGGATATAGCTTCATCCTGACATCGTTGGTCTCAAGACCATCTCGAGACTTTCTTCAGTTGCATTCGTCGCAGGGGTGGCTGGAATAATAATCCAAATGCCCTTCAATTTAATGCGTTGCGAGCTCTTCTACAAAAGAATGGTGTCCTTTCGTCTACCAAATGGCAACTGCCTTCCACCAGTGGAACAAACACTGATGACAGCAGGTGACAGACAGGAATGCTCTGATGAAAAAAACCAAAGACTTCATGAAGGCCCTCTCCTGTCGTCACCGTACCACAAAAAATATCCTTTATTATATATCAGGATATATAGCCAGGAAAATAAAGCAAAAAATAAACTGTCCTCGTTGCTGTGATGACGTGACCAGTTGTGATGGTTTTTCCCCTGTGCCCCAACGCATTCATGCGACGTGAATACAAACATGAATGTTTGCGACGAGCTGTTGACCCATGTTTCAGGACCAATGAGGGGCTTGAATGATTCAACCATCCTTCGAGTCACCATACAGGTTATAGAAACTGTTTGGCTCTTCAGACATGACAGTCACTTTGCCAGTGAAGATAACCACAGAGCACGGATCATCAAAGAGGCCTGTGCATTGTTCTGTCGCACTATGTTTGACCATCGTGGTAATCTATTTACCGAGATACATTCATAACAATTGTGGATCAATCCGTCACCTGCAAACCAAGCTTGTCGTTTTTCAGAATCAATCTCTTGCGCATTTTGGTTTATGTTCATGTGGCAGTCACCATAGGGAATCAGTTTGCTTTTAACAATATAAAATAGGCAATTTAGAAAGCGCAACGAATTTAATAATAGATAACATGTATATAAGACCAAGAACCCTGTATTCGTTTGAAGGCAAAGTAGTCAAAGGCAGAAATACCAGCGGAAACAGCCTTAAATTGTACAAAGAACATGTCATAGCGATTCGTACCATCAATGCATGGAACAACCTCCCCAACGCAGTCACATCACCATCAGTGAATTGGATCGTCCATTAGAGGGTCCAGCCAAAAGGGGCACAGATTTCAATTGAGATAAATAGAGAGGTGGTTTGGGAACGCTGGTGAATCTGGTATGGCAAGAAGATGATTGGTTGGTTGGTTGTTGGCTGGTGTCGTGATGGAATAGGGTTGGATTGGTGGTTGGTTTGGTTACCTGGTGTCGTAATAGGCTAAAAATAGTCATGGATCTGGTCAAGGCGAAATCTGGTCTCAATATATAGGAAAAAATCGTAGGAGAATCTGGTTGCAGAATGGTAGTGGCTAAAAGTGCAACATCATTTTTTTATCGGTGTCTATTCCCAACCGGTGTTTTGGGCCGGTGTTTAATACTATTATTAAGCCTACGCGCGGTAAGGTTGTGTAATTTTTAATTGTTTTTTTGTTTTTTGTTTTGGATATAGTTATGCTAGTAAATTGTGTGCTGTTTGAGGGGTTTAGACAGAAAAGTAGACATGCGGGAATATTAATGTTAAGAAAATGAATATGTAGTCCCCCGCTGCTTGCTTTCCCCTTTTTTGTGAACTAGCGGCTGAATCGTCTAAAATTAAAAAATAGTTGGTTTGATCCTTCCTTCTTTTTTGCCGACGGACCGCGACTGACTCAATAAATTATAAGTATTCAAGGATTGGATTAATCTAAAGTAGAAGTGGCATACATTTATTTTATGGCTGTAGCCTTCGCTGGCTTTTCACGTACTTTTCAAAAGCTGCAATAACATTTAATAACATTTTCTCTCCTCTAATGAATAATCATTTTAAGTTTACATTGGTACTATGAAAGGGGTGACTCGATAGGTTTCTTAATTTTTTTTTTTTTTTTTTGGTCTGATTTTTCACCCCCTGAAAAAAATGAGTATAGGAGTAATGTTTGCTCTGACCTAATAGTTTAATTCGTATTCTATTTATTTTATGTTTTAAATTATTATTTGCTTTTTCCTCAAAGCCTGATGAGGAATATAGCAGATGTAATTTAGAGTCAGGGGTATTGTATGGAAGGGGGGAATAGAAGATTCGCTCATCAGGCGGGGTTGTACGCAGTTTTTAGACACAGTCTCACAGTCAATTATTATGGGGGCATAAGATCAGACGATGAAGGATCTCCAGTTGTTGATTTAAATAGAGGCAAGAATTTTTTTTTTGGCTGTATAATTCTGTAACTGTTTAACCAACAACAAAACATAAATGTAAAAACAAAGAAACCAACAATCAAACTAACAAAACTAAAATAAAAAAAATAAATTTATAACAAACAAATAACCCAACAAAACATGTTAGACAGTTAAAGAATTATACAGGCGATATAGAATGTCATAAATTTCTTCAGTGAAAGTATTTGTGATAACTATTATTTGTAAGGTATTTGTAATATTTGTAAGGTAACTATTATTTTATTTCGTTTGTCTTGTTGTTGTTGTTGTTGCTGTTGTTGTTTGTTGTTTTTTTGTGTGTGTTTTTTGTATTTTATTATTGATTTTAATTTAACACTCACGATGTTTTTACAAAGCAATCCATTTTAAGGACGATTTAAAAAAAAAAAAAAAAAAAAAAAAAAACAAAACAAAACAAAACAAAAACAAAAGCAACAAAATGAAACAAAGCAGCAAACAATATTATTACTATTACACATCGATTACACCAATCATGACACTTGACAGTCACTGAAATTTTATATTACAAGCAATCGAACAAAACAAAGTAATGGGACGAATAAACAATATCTGAAATAAAATATATTGTCTTTCATCAGTTTTTTAATTTTTCTTATTTGAAGTATTTATAAAGGAACCCTAAAACAAACAAAAAAACAGCAACCTAAAACAAAACAAGTATTACCACCACCAAATACTATTAAAAAATATCTTTAAAGAACTGAAAATAAGAACATACAATAAAATAACGTACCATCATGGAGTAAATAATACCAAAAACTCTATATTCAAACTTGTCAAAGGCAGAAATACCAGGGGAAACAGCCTTAAACATGTAAGGTTACAAGTTCATAGCAACTACTTCAGCGACCGAGTCATCAATGCATGGAATAACCTCCCCGACGCAGTCAGATTCAGATTCAGATTCAGATTCAGATTCAGATAAACTTTATTCGTCCTCTTACAAGGAAATTTGTTCGACCATTGTAGACAGAAACATGCGACGAATCATATAACATTACACATAAATACATTGAATCATTTAAACAATAATTATAGAAACTTTACACTTTACACTTTACACACCTCATTCACCATTCACGCACATATGCATACATCCAGACGAGATGAAAAAGTCATTTCAGTATTTAACAATTATTGAATCATTCTTGTTGATGATGGTACAAAAGATCTACGGTACCTCTTTGTTCTTGCTTTTTTGGATAAAAATCTCTCTTCTAACAGATTTTTCATACTGGTCGTACAATGGATGGTGGGGATCATTTATTATATTATTTTTTTTAATACATGTGTACAGTTCGTCAAAACGTGGTAAATCACAATCGCATATTTCTGAGGCTCTCTTAATAAGGATGTTAATTTTTTGTCTTTTTGTAAGATATTTCCACCCCAACTAACAACTCCGTACATTAATATACTTTGAATAGCCATTGTATA
>JBBPDF010230858.1:0-12214 GCA_037974715.1 Lomanotus vermiformis | reverse complement strand
GAGAGAGAGAGAGAGAGAGAGAGAGAGAGAGAGAGAGAGAGAGAGAGAGAGAGAGAGAGAGAGAGAGAGAGAATTTTATTTTGGATAGATGTATGTTACATTAATATGAGAGATGCTTCTCAGAAACCTATTACTGAATAGTATATTTCCTTTTTGATGTACTTCGCGTAACTTCAGTTTTTTAAATAACGGGCAGGACTTATGTCTTGAGTAACATCCCATTGGAAATGTTGTGAATGAAATGCATTTTTGGAATTTTTTTTAATTTGTAGCCATCACACAGAGCAAGGGTTGGCCTTACGGATTGGACTGCACATTTGAAGAAGGTATGTGTTCTTGGCAAAATGGTCCGCTGCAAACACTGGCATGGGAACGGCGAGTTGGTCAAACAGGTTCGTGGGAGACTGGACCTTCTGTGGACCACACATTCGGGACGGGACGGGGTCACTACATGGCGGTGTCAACATTCGCCGCACAACACAGCGACATTCACACATCGTCCTTCATCAGCCCGGTCATGGATTCGGAATTCCTAGGTCTGGACAAATGTTTGTCTTTCTGGTATTTCATGTATGGACCGCACATTGGCCAGCTCAACGTGTTTTTGGTCCTCGCAGATCAATCCCTTGGGGCGCGTAAGAAAGTGTGGATGAAATCCGCAAGCCAGGGTCCTGAATGGCAGTTTGTCCAGATTCCCGTACTTGGTGGTCGTACCGACTCCTACGTTGTCTTCGAAATCACCACAACTGCTTACCCCGCTGTACACGCGGCTATTGATGATGTCATGGTGTCACCAGGTCTTTGCCATCCCAGCGCATCATGTGACTTTGACCAAAGCTTCTGCGGCTACACGCAGTCTGAAAACGATACCCTGAAATGGATGAGGGGGTCAGGAAAGTTTGGCAATGACAAATTTCCCAATGATCACACTCTTGGATCTGCCGATGGCTATTTCCTTTACCTCGATTTGAACAACGTCCAGCGCGGTAAACTGGATGTAGTTTTACAATCCCCTTTCTTACGACCAACAAAGGCATCTTGTTTTCATTTTTGGTACAATTTGTTATTCATGAAACCCAAAGTTTCATTCCAGCTTTCTTTAGACAAGATTGAAACTTTTGGCAGGAATAAAGGTTCAACAATTACGATTAAAACATTGAATCTCACTGGATTTAGCAATCAGGGATGGCAGTTAGCTTCAGTTAATATCACGAGCAGCCATGAATTCCGTCTTTTATTCTCAGCAAGGTCAGTGCAAAAGATGGATGTAGTTTTTTTACTCGACGACATAAACATCATTCCTGGACATTGCCTTGAAGCTGACATTTGTGATTTTGAAGGACATGTGTGTTCATGGGAGAATACTGCAGAAGGCGACGACCTGGACTGGGTAAGGGCAAGAGGAGGTCAACTTAACAGTGTTTCAAATGCGCGCATTGATCACACATTGCAAACAATATACGGAAAGTACCTCCTTCTCACCAGCGGTGTAAACGGCTCCGGGATTCATAGGGCAAAGCTGATTTCTAAATGGTTAGACGAAAGAAGAGAATATTGTATTTCCTTATGGTACCTGATGGAAGGTGAGGAGGAATTGCACGTTAATATGGCAATTTCCTCGAAGAACACGACACCAGCATTTTTCCTAGGAAACCTATATGGAGTACGAAGTGGTAGACATTTATGGAGACAAAAACGGCATACCATATCAAAACAACTGAAACCTTTTCGGATAGAGATTGAAGGCTTTGTAGGGAAAGTTAGGAAAAGTGTCATAGCTATAGATGACGTGTCAATACAAGAAGGATCATGTTCTCAAGTAGCTGCATCTGTCGAGAGAGACGCATTCCAATGCAGAAGGAAAGGCAAATCTCTCATCCACAGTCAGATGTGCGATTTTAATGAGGATTGTATTGATGGGGAAGAAGAATCTTTCTGTGGCTACAACTGTGATTTTGAAGATTTGCGATGCAAATGGATGGATAGAAGTTCTGGTCACGCCTATTGGCTTCTGACAGACGGTCGCAGTTATAGCGAGCAAAGACCAGCATCCAGTCGGGAATTGGTCAGAGATCACACCAGTTTCTCTTCAGGTGGACACTTCATGGTTGTAACCTATAGCGGTGAATATGTGGACATCAATAAAACTGTGGATTCCACACTAAAAAGCCCTTTTCTTAAACGGTCGGCCACCACGTGTAGAATGTCATTCTATTACAAAACCACAAAGGCTAGTAGCTGGAGCCTGAGAGTGGAAAAAGAAACAAGAGGTCGTTCTGTGACCCATTATAACCTTGCTAACGCAACAGCCAGGTATTGGCGACGGATTGTGGTTCCTATTGGCCATACTTCCAGTCCTTTCCAAGTAACAATACGGACCACACAATCGAAGTCATCGCGGGGTGTCATGGCCATCGACGATGTGAAGTTCCGGGATTGCTCTTTCCCCCAGCCTGTGTCCAGCTGTGACTATTGGGGAACGGTTAAATGCAAAAATAAAGCGTGCGTCAAATCCAATCAGAAATGTAATTTTGTGGATGATTGTGGAGACCAAACAGATGAGGATGCTGAAACGTGTAGACATTACAAGATGTATGACTTTGTCAACGGAATGGATGATTGGATGCAAGAACAAATGACAGATCATTTTGAGTGGAAATTAATGAACGGAAATGTTTCTAACCAGTCTGTAATAGACCATACCACTGGTTTTTCGTCGGGTTACTTCATCCTCATATCTGGAAAGATGCGTCTCGATGGAGATCGCGCCAGACTACTCAGCCCTGTGTTTCTGGAGACACGGAAATGCACAATGACATTTTACGTGAGCATAAACGGGGAGGATCTGGTAGCATTGAAAGTTTATTCGCGTAGTGGTCTGAATGACCCATTGGACGCAAAGCTCACGATCAATGCTGGCACTGGGAACTATTGGATGTCCAACAGTGTTACTTTCACAAGTCAAGTGCCGTTTCAAGTTGTCATGGAAGGGATAGTAGGGAAAGGCAGTCATCAATACATTGCCATAGATGACATCTCTTTCTCTGCGGAGTGCATTGTAAGCATGCCTAAATTTCCTACAATAGCGCCAGCAACTACCGAACATTCTCCAAACCCATGCGACAGCCCACACCAGTGGCAGTGCCTCGACCAGAGCAAATGCATCTTCTTGTACCAGAAATGTGATTTCCAAGCACATTGTGCTGACTTTTCAGACGAAGCTGAGTGTGGTGTTTGTGATTTTGAATCATCGGCATGCGGATGGCAAGATATCAGCAACGGGAAATATGGGTGGCATCGAATCGACCAAACCTTTTCACGTTTTAATGATGCACGTGACATGAACTCTAGTCGTGCCATTGCGTTAGAAGGCGAAGGCTCCATGTACATCCGGGCGTCTTTATTGAAGTCTCAAGTATTTGGATCAACGGAGCCAACGTGTCATATTTTCTTCTACTTTGTGAATCTAGGCCCGGGAGATTTGAGTCTATATGTCTACCCCAAAAGAACAAACAACTTTGAATCTACTCATGAAGGGATACGACTTTGGCATCACAAGGATTCCTCTCATTGGCGAAGAGCCTCAGTAGATATTGGGTCTCGTGCAGCTGATTTTGTGCTGGTGTTTCGGTACGACTATAACAAAGACGCCTTGCACCTAACGGTTGCGGTGGACGACGTGTCTTTTAGCCCCTCCTGCCTACGTGGAGCTCCGGCATGCGATTTCCAATGCGAGTCTACCCACAGATGTGTCCATAGATTAAAGATATGCGACATGGTGTTTGACTGTCGGTATGGGGAAGATGAATTACATTGCGCTGACTACCAGAGGTACGATTTCGAGAAGAATGTAGGTGATTTCACATTCGATGCTACAAGTGACTTCTACTGGAAAAGGACGAGTTGGATCAAGCAAAGATCTGCTGGTTTTCCTGGTCGGGATCACACTCATGGCAATAGCCAAGGTCATTATCTAGTCATCCCCCCAACTTCCTCTGATATATCAGCCTCCACCGAGAAAGGCCGGATGGAGAGCCCTGTGTTTTACCCCAATCTCAACCATGAGTGTGTACTGAGGTTTTTCCTTTACAATGGGGGTGACCCTAAAGGCGACATGAAAATATTTACCCAAACTCACCTCGACGGGGACCTTGTTCAAGTGTGGACTATGGGTTCTATGGGTGTATCTCGCTGGACCGCCGTCTCGGTGGTGTTGGATCCTACGTATGCGTTCCGTGTTGTCATAGAGGGCACGCGTCTGCTCGGGTATAGGGGAGGTTTGGCAATTGATGATGTCAGTTTCACACCAGAATGTATAGATACCAAAATAGCTATGCTTCAGCCGATTCCCCCGATTGTCGATCCAGGACAGTGTGTCGAGGGCAAGGAATTCTCGTGTGACTTCAAGTGTAAGCTGATAGAAACTCTTTGTGACTTTACTGCACAATGCGAAGACGGAACGGACGAAGCGTATTGTCCAGATAAATGTAGCTTTGAAGATGGATTCTGTTCTTGGACACCTGAAAAAAATACAGCGACGTGGAAGATAGGTTATAGCGGTTTCTATGGATATTTAGATCACACTCTTGACAATACCGATGGACATTTCCTTATCGCCAAGCCCAGGGGTGAAAGAGACGCGAAAATATCTTCTCCCCTTTTTACTAGATCCGGTCCAAAATGTTCTCTGTTGTTTTGGTATAAAGCCGCCGCTAATAATCATGGAAAGGAGTTTGTAGACCTTCGCGTTGTTCTCAGCCAACGTGGATATGACCAAGTACTCTGGGACGACAGGTTTATTTCGGGATCCCTAGACAAAGATGAGTGGAACCGGAAGTCCGTGCTTTTACCTCCATGCATGGGACAGTTTCAAATCTCTTTCCATGCAACCTCCAGCAATTATTCTTCTCAGGCAAGTGTCCTTTTGGATGATGTGGCATTCAATAATTGCGGAGATCAAACAGACTCTATGGGTAAATCATGCCCTAGCACCCACCCGTTCTATTGTGACGACGGGAGATGCATTTCTCGAGACAGTGTGTGTGATTTGTGGAAAGATTGCTGTGACAACAGTGACGAAAGCGAATTGACGTGCAATGCCCACACCAAATCAACGTTTGGCACGGGCTTAGATGGATGGACCAACGATGCTGGCTACTTCAATAGCTGGTCTGTCCATTACGGACTAAAAGGTGGGAGGACAGGTGGTCGCTTTCCTTTGTATGATCACACTGACTTTTCTCCAACTGGAACGTACCTCACAATTTTAGACGATAAACCAAAGGAAAACATGGCAACGGCCGCGTTAGTAAAAGAAATGCTTTTTCCGTCATCCTTTTGCTTTGTGTCCTTTTGGTACCAGATGAGTGGTCCGGGTGCAAATCTTTGCAATTTACTGGTACGGATCCGAACAAAGAAGGACGGACAGATGGCGGATGTGAAAAATATGACAGGTGTCAGAAAGAACGAATGGCTTAAAGGGTCTGTCATGATAAATATTGAACAGCCGTATGATATTATTTTTGAAGGGAGACAATCTTCAGGTGCAGCTTCAAAAGCACATGTCAGTCTAGACGACATAGTCTTTAGCCCTGAGTGTAACTCGCAGGAATACCGAACACCTTCAGTAAATCCGACTGTTACCGCCACGTCCAAAACCAGCCAACCTTTCTCCTGCCAAGGGACTCGGTTCCAATGTAAAAGTAATGGTCATTGTATCGATCAGCAATACAAATGTAACTTTCGCTATGATTGTTTCGATAGAAGCGATGAAGCCACGTGTGGAACCATGCGTGAATGCGAATTTGATGAAGACCAATGTTTTTGGTTCAATTCAGTATCGGAAGGAACAACATGGAAGACAACGGTGTTTGTATCTGATCGCCCTTCTATTGCCCCACAATTCGACGTCAATGGTAATGAAGGCCATTATATTTTCATTCATGGCGACGATAGTGATGGTGGAAAATCGGAAGTGTCAGTTCTCTCCAGCCCCGATCTGAACCTTTCAGGCCCAAGATGCATTCTAGGATTCCATTATTTAATTCGACCGGTTCATCCGAGTACATTGAGTCTCCTCATCATCAATGCTGCCAACGAGTCAATGACTACGACTTTATGGCAGAGTCACCAAAGCTCGGAGTCCTGGTCATCTGTTAGAGTTGGTATCGGAAGGCAAAGCTCTCCTTTTCGACTTGCTTTCCGTGCATCATCACTAAGCGGTGAACTTGCTGGTTTTGTAGCTTTAGATAAACTATGGTACGAGGACTGTAGCCTTCCGAACAGTAGTGGGCTGTGCCCAAATGGCACATTCACCTGTGACGATGGGGGATGTGTTGACGCCAATGCCTTGTGTGACCTACAGATTGACTGCACGGACAGTACTGACGAACAAGACAGTCTTTGTGAAGAATCGTGTGCATACACCTTCGAGAACGATGGCCATGCACAGGCTTTCCAATTGACCTGGCCAAGTAAGCAAAGCTGGGCAATTTGGAATGGGTCTCTTCCATTACCAGAAGGTGCGCTAGGAGTCGACCACACCACCAACGCAGTACATGGACAGTTTCTGTATTCCATGGCATCCAATCAGGTCCAAGGTGGACTGGTGCAAGAGGCGTGGCTTCTATCGCCAAAGTTCGGGGTGGATAACGACAACAGTGACGGATGTGAGGTAAGCAAACTGTGATCTAGTATTGACTATTGTGTAAGGTGAATTTCAGCGAGATTATGCATGAAAACTGTAAGATCAATACCTATAGAACGTATAGAAGCGGCAGATGCGTGACTGAACTTAAGGTCATTTCTATCAACGAAGGATTATTTTTAATTATTATTTTCATTGATCTAAGTTAAGATCGGCAATGTTCGATATTAGTATCTTTTAGCAGTACTTTAACCATACAAAATTAAAAACTTAAAAATCACACGGGTGAAACCTCAGAGGAACAATTCAAAACTCAGCCTTAATAACTACTTTACTTTACTTAACTTTACTTTCAGGCTCAGTCCATCCATTGTTTGTTGTAGCACTTTGCTAGTAAGTTCCCATAATTCCTGTTTACCTCTTTCTCCATCCAGTGCTCCCTTTCTGTCTTTATATTATCATATAAAATCATATCAAATACATAGGCTAAAAGGTTAAAAGCTCTTAAATACGACATGAGTAAATAATGCAATTATCAATTCAATCATACATTTATCTTGGAGCCCTTGATTCTTGATCAATAATTGACGCCTTAAAACCATTAATCGAATCAGCATTCCTGGATTCAAACTTAAGACAATTCCAAGTTTTCAATGTTCCATGTCGTTATAATGTCGTCTTTCCAACTTCTTTGTGGTCTTCATCCCTCTCCTTCAATTCTCTTTGGTTTCCATGCCCTGCATTTCTTACTTCATCTTTTGCCCTATCGCCTTGCCACGTGTCCTACCCATGCCCAATTTTTGTTTTAATATGTATGGTTAAATTTTGTGTTTAAGTCTTATCGTAATCTTAAATGTCATCATGTTTCTTTCTCTGGCCCTTTCCGTTGTTCTCAATTTCTTGAGGAGTTTCTCTTTGATGGAACATGTCTGACATGCTTATGCATAGATCAAATGTTCTTCTCTTTAGTGCTGTGTTTTAAGTCTTAAAGCTGTTGGTATTTGTTTGTTTTGCACTAATTCTCTATTTTTACCGAAACAATTCCATCCTGGCCTTATTCCTGCGATTATTTCTTTCGTCTTTTAAACAAGTTACCTGGTCCACATATTTGTAGAGTTCAACATTCTTTATTATATCACTTTCCATCATTATGTTTTCATCATTTTATAGAACTTTCAAAAAACTGAATATTGTGTCTGTAGACCAGTAAAAGGCATTTGATAGAGTTGACAAAAATAAATTGTGGCAAACATTTGAAAAATATAACATTCGGGTATAACTCTTGAATAACATCAGGGACATCTGTACCAACAGTATGAGTTCATTCCGCACCCAAAACAGACGCACTGATTGGTTTAATGTATCATCTGGATTGAGGCAAAGATGCGTACTATCACCGCTGCTTCTCGTCATTTTCATGGACAAAATAACAACAAACAAAGCAAATCCCTACCCGGAGGTCCTCAATGAGATGTTTTTTTCAGACGATCAAAGCCTGGCATATTATGAGAAAAAAGAACAACTTCAAGTTAATCTAAAAGCACAATGCACAAGGCTCAATATGAAGATCAACGTAAGTAAGACCGAGACGATGAAGATCAGCAGAACACCTGGCAACCTCAACATCAGCATCGATGGAATTCCGCTGCAGCAGGTTATCTCGACAGAATCTTTTCAGAGGTCGGACGTCTGAACAGAGAAATAGAGACAAGAATTCAAAAGGCTAATAACGTCAGCTACCAGCTCGCTCCAATCCTCAGAAACCCCATCCTTCCCATTGAGACCAAGGCCAGGCTCATTTATCTTTATCGCAATCTGCGGGGAAAAGCGCTATATAAATGCTATATTTACCTTTACCTTTATGTAACTTGGTCCTTTTGAACATTTCTTCGACCGCCGTATTCAATAGTTTGAGGAATATAGGGTCGCCTTGTCTCACTCTTCCTTTTATTTGGATTGTATCCGATGTTTGCCCATCTATGTGTATTCTTTCTGTGGCATTGTGGGTTGACTTCAGTTTTATCACTGTCATATAACCACATGCTTTTCTTCCGTTCTGTATATCCATCTCCTATACTTTTTGGTTCGCTTAAGCCAATAATATGCCATTTTGTTTCTCATTTCATCTAAGAGTTTCTGTGTGTCATCCTATGTTCTTAGTGTTCGCCTATTGTACGTAGTGGTGTCATTACCTTGTAGTATCGGCCAGGGTTTTTGTTTTGCCTAAAAACGACTTGTTGGCTTTCCTTCCTTTTACCTTGACATTAAAGCTGTTCAGAGAGAGTGAGAGTCTTGATAAGGAAGCATAAGAACAAAAACACAGAAACATCTAAATTCTTTCTTACCGACAGGCATCATTGATCTGTTTATTTTTTAAATTATACTACATAATATTGTGTGCATGCATATGTAGGTATACATACCTTTTACGAGTGTATGTGTTTATATGTATACATACATGCATGGGTGAGTGTATGTATGTGTATGTGTGTGATATAATAATAATAATATTTAAAATATATAAGGTATCTAATCTGTATTTAGTCAATTAATTATAAGTTTTTAAATATGCTATATCTTTTCAATCTACTTTAAAAACGCCCGTTGTTGTCTTGAAAAAATTGTGTGTAGAGTGTATAATACACTGCTTTGATGCCTTCAAATTGAGTGAAATTTTAGTGCACCAATTATATTCGTATCAGCCATGAAAATAAGCTATCATTACATTTGAACGATATTATGTACTTGCGCTTCAAGGGCTTGCGTGAGGCGAGTAAAGGGAGAGGTTGGTAGGTCTACTCTGTCGCGCAAAACGTTTGTTTTTTTTTTTAATTTAAATTGCCCTGCGGACAGGGTGCTGCTTCTTTAAAAGTGGCTCTACTGTGCACGTTAAGCCGCTTCGATGATGGTGTTGCGGTTTTAGTCCTGAGCTAAGTCTGACGAGGGCTTGCCGTGTATATATCTAATTCGGATCAAAATCGCTAGACGGTAATTTTGGATCGGTCGGAGGGTCTTAGTCTGGAGTTACAAAAATAGAACCATTAATCCTAAAGCTTCCAGCCATGGTACCCAAGGTATCATTACATTTGAACATTATTATTCACTCGTTGATACTCGTTTAAAAAGTAAACATGAGCACGCAACACAGAAACAACTTAGAGAAGAGAAAATGAAACATATGAAATAGATGTTCTTTCCTATGGTGAGAGTTCTAGAAGTAACAAGAAACCCATGGTTACAATTGTTGACAATGAGAAGGAAAACAAATCCAATTACACGTATAATGTTCTACAAAATATAACGCAAAGAGAAACTGGTCTAAACTTTCACTGGTAAACGAAAGGATAAGACAACCTGCTTTAAAATCAGTCCTTCGTCAACTCTTTCCGTCGGCAGACGCATGTGGAGCAAGTGAAGTTGTCCCAAAACGTGGACGGATAATCGAGATAATTTTATCTATCAACGTTTAGGCCGTTGGGTATCCGATAGCGCGTTGTTATCATTAATCCAAGCACTTCTTAGATATTTCTTTAATAAATGGGTACTGGAGAATCACATCATTGTTACCGAAGTTGACATCAGCAAATCTTTACTTGATAATCAATACAATTTACGAAGGTATACCACATGATTTAGTCATTTTATCCAAGATAACGATGAGTTAACCTACCCCAGATAATTTAGTCAGTTTATGATGAATACATCTGTACCAGAGATTCGTAATTTTACCCAAGTTAAAGATCAGTAAAGCTATACCGGACAATCATTATTTTTATCAGTTAAAAATGAGTGAATCTGTACCAGAGAATCGTCATCGTTTTACCCAACCTGACGATGAATAAATACCGGGACATAGTAATACGATGTTGATAACGTCATCTGGCGCTGGCTGTAGTATGGAAAGATATAGGACCTTTTGTTTATTGTTACAATAATGATTTATCAATATCTAAAACATCATCGTCAATTTTCTTATCAGATCATCTTCTACGCTCTCGTGCCGAGTTCGTCTAAGAGCCTGAGGATTGGCTACACTGTGCCTGGGGAAAGCGATCCGCGGATTGCCATGGAGGTGTCACGCATGACAGGCCAGGTTGGGAGTTTCTGGCAAAAGGTTGCGTTTCACCTTTTTGAGGTGAAGAAATTTCAGCTGGTTTTCATGGCAACGTTCAATTCGTCCATCGGATTCATTGGCATTGATGACGTCATCTTTGGCCCTGGTTGCATCTCGTGAGTGGACAATGTATCCCTATCCTCCTCCCCCTTCCCCTCCCTTCCCCCGCCCACTTCTCCTCCCCCTCCGCTACCCTGCCCTTCCCCCTCCTTCTCCCCCTCCCCCTCCATTTAAGGCCTATTCTCTCCACTTTATAAATGGGTCTAGGCTGATCCTACAATTTTTTGTATTCGAATTTACCGCCGATTAACTAGTCCATCCTTGAAGTCATTTACTGTTTCCACTGTCACCAGCTCATTCGGTAGTTTATTCATAACGTACGCAATACATTGACTGTATAAATTTCCCCGAATTCTTCTGTAGCACCTCTCTTTATGTAGTTTTAACGAATGACCTCTTGTTCTTGTAATGTCCACCAATTTATGAAGGCTATAAACTTTGTCAATTCCATGAAGATTCTTAAATGTCTGGATCATGTCACCTCTTAGTCTGCGAAATTCTAAGGTTGGGAGATGAAGCTTCTTTAGTCTATCAGAATATTTTAGGTCTTTAAATTTCGAAATACATTTTGTTGCTCTTCTTTGAACTTTTTCTAATTTGTCCTTGTCTTCTTGATACATTGGATGCCATACCACATTACCATATTCCAGTTGTGATCGAACAAGTACTTTATATAATAATAAAAATTATTTCTTGTCAAGATGTTTGAAGTGCCTTTTGATAATACCTAGAATCTTGTTTGGCGTTTTGGGTAATTATACTGATATGATTTCTGAAGAGTAATTTATTATCAATATCTACTCCGAGATCTTTCTCTACAAATGAACTATTTAGCCGTTGGTTAACTCCATTAATCTTCATAAAATATCGTTAATTTGGATTATTCCTCCCCATGTGCATAACAGCAAACTCTTCAACATTAAATTGAATTTGCAATTTATCGGAACATTCTTGTAAATGCATTAAATCTTGTATTCTTGTAAAATGCTATGGTTTCTTGTGTGATTGAAAATGTTTGTATCATCCGCAAAGATTTTGCAAGTTGATTCAATGCAGTCTAGCACATCATTTATATAAACCAGGAATAATACTGGTCCCAATACCGGTACTCTTCATTGCGCAGTTCCACTTATGACATCCTGCCATTGTGTAATTTCCCCATTAACCATTACTCTTTGTTGTCTCTGTGCTAAGAAGTCTCCAACCCAAGCAACAAGTTTAGGGTCCATGTCATAGCATTTACGTTTTGACAACTGACGAGTATGGGGGACTGTGTCAAAAGCCTTCCTAAAGTCCAAAATAATCTGTATCTACGACTTCACCTTCTTCAATGATCTGGGTCCAATTATCCAATGTTTCCAAAAGATTCGTCATGCATGATTTGCCCCTCAAAA
>JBBPDF010229753.1:0-12216 GCA_037974715.1 Lomanotus vermiformis | reverse complement strand
CCAGGTAACTTATTCTATCAAAGCAATAAACGAATAAATACATCTTGTCCATCAGGTGGGTCTTTCAGGGATGTGCCAACAATCCATGCCATGTTAGATCTATCTTACAAAACGCATGGAGATTGCTAGTTTTGGCTGCTAGGTTTGGCCTAAAAGACATGACAAGTCTATCAGTCTATTGCATGTTACGTGGTGTCTAGACCTGCACAGGGCCGAAGCTAAGCTGCCATTCTATTACACAGTCATAAAATTACCCAATGAACATTTTAAAGACAACTGAAAGAATACAAGTGTGTTGACGAGTCCACCATCAAAACTGGGCTATCAGACAGAATAGGCTGTGCAGTTGGACAATGTTTTTACATAGAAAATACTCTGTTACCTGTAAAAGCAGAGCTCTTAGCCCATCCAGATCACTACATTATGCATTAGATTCTGATGGAAAAGATAAAAAAATAATTTACATTGTAGCATTCCATCATTCCACATACATTTAAATTAATACATTTTCAGATGCTGAAGACATCACCAATGAAATACTTTCCAGCGAGGACACATTTGACAGTTGCATTGTAACACAAGATCCTGAGAACTGGGAATATGAGGAAGATTATCGTTTCCCAGTAAAGTCGCCCGTTCCAAAATTTTTTTCTCATCTGTCATCTTCCCTTCTTCTCTCCTTCAGTTATCCCTTTAACTTTTATGTTTTCATATATCATCTTACATATATTTATGAGGAAACCCTGTACTTAAAAGTATAAAAAAAAATCCTATCTTTTCATTAAAACATGACATAATTGTTCCTCTTTTGTGATTTTCCCTCGCCCAGCTGTCTCAGATTATTAGGGTTAATATGTTTTGAGATTTTAACCAAATGTTCACTTCTGACTCTTGTAAAGTCTAAATATAGATTCTGTTTTACAATACCTTTCAGTTGCCAACATGGCCAACAGAAGGCGGCATCACAAAGGATCGGGCAGAGGATGCCTGCAAAGCTATTCTTGAAGTCAGCGCAACATACAAAGCATGCATGGGCATTGTTGGTCAGATTGATATTGACTTCTCATTGGAGGACTGCATTGAAGACATTCAGGTGAATATGCTTGTTTTAACTATTCAAAATTAAAATTTTCTCCTGTCTTAAGTGACAAGTCAAGGTATATTTTTGTGCAATTGATTAAATGAAGTATAGATGTTGCACTGAACTTGAACAATTAGAACACAAAAGACACACCAATATGCAACACAAATATACCCAAATATAATTCTTTCTTTTCTTTTCTGTTTTTTTAAAGCAATGTCCAAAGTTTAGTACATATTGTTTATATGGCAAAATGAGAGCTCTGTATAATTGTTTTTCTCTATTGCATATGTTTTTCAGTTTACGGATGATATTGACTGGGCACTGAACATTCTCCTAGATGTCCGTGTCATTTGCAAAATTGAAATAACTATCAATGTTGAAATTTGGATAATTGATGGCAATGGAACAATAGGTCTTCCACCAGCTTTGATAAATGCAGTTTGTCCTGATGACTGTGGTAATCATGGAACATGTACCCAAGGTAAGCTTTTGCAAATTATAACTTGTATAAACCATTTGAAAATGAGGATGGAAATTAAATATATAGGCTAGTATACCATAACATTCCCTTGCAGTACCAAAATGAAATAAAATGGAAAGGGATCATCAGCAGAGAAGTAGGGCCTTGTGATGGATTATGCTTTAATGTTCACTAGAGGTCTCAGATGAAACGAAACATTGTATAATATTCATTGCATATGCACAGTAGTAGTAATATTGTTTGACCTGTCAATGAAATACGGGTGAAATCATATCTTCTTGTACATTGTACAATGACAGGGATCTGCACTTGTGAAGATGGCTGGTTGGGTTTTGACTGCAGCATTCGTGATATTGATCCTCCTTCACTATTTTCAATCAATGGTGGTAGCAAATGTGATAGGCGCCAGTTCTCCTGTAAAGAGATTGTTGTATTTGGATTTGGATTTGCGGATGCTGACACTTTGACCTGCCGTTTGAAATCAAAGACTGTGAGTACATTTTCATCTTGTAATCTACAGATTCCATGCACTTAATTTTCCAACGTTTAAATAGCACAATTTTTACACATTGAAAATGTGAATCATTTCTTAAAGTTTATTATTGATGAACTTTAGTACTTCAGTACTGCACTGATTTCTACATGCCATGATATACAGCCATCATAATTTTTTTTAGGATTGTGTCTTCATAGACAGTGTGTAATTTTTCCCCCAGGATGATGCCATTGTAGAAGTTAATGCTATCTTCAAGGGATATGAGCTGGCAGTGTGCCCTTATGAAGAGCCAGGAGAGTTTGACATTACCATCAGTAATAATGGTCTTAACTACAGCAACAGTTTAAGCTATACATGTTACGATTCTGTCTGTGACAACTGCACCACCAGCCCTTGCACTGAACGGGTAATATCAATAAGCTAATTTTTCATTTCACTGCCCACGCCTTTTCCAGTGATAGTCAATTTTTGTGACTGCACCAAGAATATGTACATATACAGAGTGTAGATAATTCCAAGCGTGAACTTTCTTTTTCAAACATTCATTAAGGGTTATACAGTTCCACATGATCAGACTGATTAGAAAATGTTGAAATCTCATTGTATCTGAGAAAATGTTTTACCATAAATTCTTTGAATACATGAAATTAATTACAAGATTAGACATGGTAATGAAAAATTTTTTTATGACAAAATAATGAAAAAGTGAATATAGTCTATCCAAGTGAATGCACTTTCAATAATAAATGTCAACAAAATAAGGAAAATGAATGATGGTATTTAAGAACATGATACCTTTCTGTGTTATCAGGATGATGTATGTCGTATTGGAGGAACATGTTATGCTGATGGTTTCTTCAATCCGGAAGATGCTGAGCTTGTTTGTAAAACAATCTACTCGGTGACAGACTGGACTAAAATCGAAGGTTTGAAAGTGATTTCTATCTGATTTTCACATAGATCCACAAAAGTTCTTGCTCTTTTTGATAAAATGAAAAATCCAAAGTGTGCCAATAATATGGAATAACTGTTTACTGTCTGTTGCTTTCCAAATGTTTTAGAGGTATAAATTTGAGGATTGCGGCAATGAAGTCAGTCCACCATCTGATTTGCCTTTTGTTTTATCCAATTTGATTACATGTTCATATGAATAGATAAAGAATATTGCTCAGGATATGAGGATATCAAATAAGAACTCGACCTATTGAAGGAATTGAGTGTCACCAATCATAGTCTGCTACCTCATGATGTGGAGAAACCCATCCTCATTCTACATTTATGTTTGATTTTTACTTTAAACCTACCTAAGTAAACTTAAATGATTTTGTTTTCGAAAGGTTTTGTTTTAAATGCACCTCAAATATATATCATATATATCTAAAGAAAAGTAGTTATGGTACTGTTTTGATACGTTTATAATCAAGGCTTAGGGGAAAATAACGAACAAAATGTTACTAAATTTGAAAGGAAGAGAAAATTACCAATTTTAACTTACTTGCCATGCAAGCAATTTTATTTTTTATCCAAATAAAGATTTCAATAAACATTCACAGTCTGATAATTATTTTTCTTCAAACAACAGCAACAAGTGTGGAAGAAATCCGTATCATATTCGATTCAATCAGCCAAACCACTCTGACAACATCTGTGGGCCTTTTCAACATCTCGACTGGACTAAACATCACTTTCAACAAAAGAAACCAGACTGCATTGATCTTTGGAGGTGGAAGTGGATTGAATCTTGACTCTATAGCTACTCCTTGCCTCAGGGATTTGGAGCAATGCAACCTCGGCCTCACTATTTCTTTTTCACTGAAATTCAACACTCTTGTGGAAAATGGTTATTTGTTGAACAGCTGTGGGAATCTCAGAACTTCTTCTGGAATTGCTGTGTTTTACAAGCAGCGAAAACTGTACTTTACCTTTACAACAAGGGAATTTGAATGGATTACTTATATCCGTGATGTGGATACTGAGTCTTACCATACTTTTGACTTGACTTGGAGTGCACAGTCTGGATTAAAGGTGAGCATTCAGAGTTGCAGACTTGAACTATTCCTTTCTGGTTTGCTTATTTTCATTTCTTAATCCTTTCTTTGTTTTTATCCTATTTTTGTTTTGTTCTTGTTTCTTTTTAATTACTATGATTCATTAGTTTTGCCTCGCTTAAAAAAATGCAATTTGTTCTGGAACATTTTATTGGATGAGATATTTTAATTATACAAAGTTAAAGAATTATCTTTGAACCAAATCAAGCTAATTTTATTTCGTTGCATTATATACACTATACTTGCTTTGACCATTAGGCTTCCATTAGACATTAGACATAACTATTGAATTTCCTCTGCCAGGGCTAGGGACATAAATGTGGGAGAAAATAAATGAGGTATGAAATGATTTGCATTTATATTTCCTTTTCGATCAGATCTACATCGATCAAGAATTAAAATCATCAAAAGAAAAAGGAAAAAAGCGCAGACAGGCTGTAACAAACCCATCTCAATGTGACTTCAAAGTTGGAGAGCCCCCCGAGGGAAACATTTACTTACTCTTTGAGTTGGAAATAATCCACATTATCTTTGCTGAACGGGAAATAATCAAAGATCTTGGTATAGTGACAGGTATGATTTGTAGAGATAAGTAAGACATGTATTTGTTTTATTGTTTCAGAGATGAAAGGGCTTTTCTTTATAGTTAACAATTTGTTACAAAAGGTTGGGGTTGCATTTTTCATTCCTTTTTATGAGTGTTGCTTTGTGTGTACATCTATTTTAGGGACTATCAATTTTAATGTATTGTCTATTTTTTTCTCTAGGATTCCCAGCTTTGAGGGAGAAACCAGAACTGAAATTCATTGTGGATGAAATGACTGGACAAGTCAACATAACTTGTGATTATGAGCCACTTCAAGATGATTGTCTTCTTTATTTAACTGAATTTTTTGTAGATGATAAGAGTATATTCTATGCAGGTTTCTCCTCCAATGTCATCACAGAGCAACAACTTCCAGACCTTAAATATGGCAGCAAGGTAATTCAATTTTATAAGACCTTGACATTTTGTCAAATTATGCATCTTAGCTTCATTCTATCAATAGCTATAGCTGTATACGATGTCCAACGCAACGAGATGAAATGGTGGTTATGTTCTTGCTTTTTCATAACTCAATTTTTTTTTTTGTTAAGCTGTCTGTGCATAATGAGTGGTGAATTAAAAAATGGCAATTGGTTTTTGAAAGATTTCATAATCCCTAAGTATGTTTTTCTTTCTTTCTTCTGACTTAGCTTTCTTGTAGTGTTACATTGCGTGGATTATTCCCCTGCCCAACAGATAAAGGTCCAGCAAAATACAGTGAATATATCAAAATAGAAATGGATGTGAGTATGAATTTAAGTCTTAACAGTGATTTTTTAATTAAAAAAAATTAGAACTGGTTATATCTGATGTTTTGAGCATCTATATTCAAAAGATAATTTTTAGGTGACTTGGTTTATTTGTAGACTTACTTTTGTCTCATTATTGAGTTGGTCTTTTTGTTGAACCAGTTTCTAATGAGTTGGTCTTTGCATTGAACCAGATTCTAACGAAAGAACTGGAGATTGACGAAGGGGAAGCAAGCAGTATTTCTATCAAATCCTATGTGCCACCTCGACTTTTCTGTCCAGCTGGAGAAAGAGATTCCTGTGATGTGCGGGTCACAGCTGTGATCCGAGCATCAAAAGAGATAAAATGCCCAGATGAAAGAGATATCCCACAGGTATTTTTGCTGTTTGTTAATTATTGTGTAAATTCATGAAGTTTTGATTATTGAATATTATTAGACTTATAAAATTTTAATATTCATTCATGATCTCTCTTCTTTCCAGAGAAAATGTAGAAAGTTAGGGCAATAAGATTATCTTTAGGTAAAGAGGAGTGTGGGAGTTTTATTTACAGGTCTGATGATTAAAAGTCACATTACTTTATATGATTTTGTTTTGCAGTGAGTAGAATTATGTGAAATAGTTACAACTTCCACCATAACCAGAACGACTGTTAACACCACCAACACTATCATCATCATCATCACCATCATCATCACCATCACCATCACCATCACCCTCACCATCACCCTCACCATCACCCTCACCATCACCCTCACCATCACCCTCACCATCACCCTCACCCTCCTCCTCCTCCTCCACCTCCACATCATCATCATCATCATCCTCCTCCTCCTCCACCTCCACATCATCATCATCATCATCCTCCTCCTCATCATCCTCCTCATCATCATCATCATCATCATGTCGTCAAAGCATTGTAATAAAATTAGTGTTATATATTGATATTGTTGTAATAATCATTTTTATTGTTATAATAATAATAATAATAATAATAATAATAATAATAATAATAACAATAACAATAATATAATAATAATGATTAAATAATAATAATAATAATAATAATAATAATAGTAATAATGATAATAATTTCATTGATACTGCTCTTGTCACTATTGCTATCATCCTTATGATCATCACCATCATCAATCATTGTCATCATCTTTGTCATCATCATCATCATTGTCATCATCATCATCATCAATCATTGTCATCGTCATTGCCTTCATTATCATCATAGTCATCATCATCATCATCATCGTCATCGTCATCGTCATCACCATCATCATCATCATCACCATCATCATCATCATCATCATCATCGTCAACATCATTTTCATCATCATCATCACAAAAAAATCATAGAAAGAACTTTCATTTTAGTTTGACTCAATAAAATTTTGATTACATTGATTTTTTTTCTTAGGCCGTTTTGCAATGGCAAGAAGATGATCACTCTGATGCATTTTGTGGATTACAAATGACCACTACTTCTTGGACACACACCCAGACATTGATTGTAAAGGGAGTTGTAGATGGTCTTAAAGATGGAGATCAGAAACGAAGTGTTGAAATTTCTTTGATGGTTAATTCCACTACAACTGAGTTTCAATTTGACATGTACCTGGGATATGTTAAGGTAGATTATAATCTCATATGCTTCCACAATGTCTACTTTAAGTATTTGTAAATCCATTTTGTTTTACTCCAATTTCTACTTGACTATTGTACCAGACAGTATGTAGGTAACAAATGTTCTTCTATCAAAGCTGTTTTTTTCTTTAATTTCCCAAATGCTCTGTTTGCCTTTCAACATTTCCATTTTACACTGAATTTCTTTTCACTACAAAAGGTCCTATAATTGTTCCATTTTTATGTAATATCCTAAACACTTCTATAGTAGTACTCTTATTTTTTTAATTAAAAAAAATATTTCCTCCCTCCCTCTCCTCCCAGCTCACGATTGAAGACAAAGATGTGACCAGCACCTGCAAGTCTTTGAATGATCCACACATTGTCACTTTTGATGGCAGGTATGTATAAATCGGTCTATTAAACATTGTTAACTGTTGTCATTGTTGTTGGGTTTGGGGTTTTTTTACATATTGTATACAGGTTTATAAGGATAAGCTCAAGAAAAGAGCTGCAAGTAAATAGGACTGAGAAAAAGGTTAGAGAAAAAAACTGAGGTGGTATAGTCACATGCTGGCAATAATAAAATCAGCGTGAAAACAATCATGGACACATATAGGTTTAGAGAAGAGACCCATTAGAAAGATTGATTGCAAGATTTATGGACCCAAAAAGGCAATGAATGATGTGAATAAACAAGATGTCGATTATAGGGACTGCTGGAGAAGTAGAATTTCAAAGGTGGGAAGAAGCAATAGAGAAGTGATAATGGTTTGAGTGTTGTTTTCTTAAATACTCTTCAAATGTACATTCCATTAACAAATAATGGTAACTGCTGCAATGTAAAGGACTTACACTTCTTCTTTCACCTCATCCATATTTGTTTTACACACTTTTTTTTTTATGGGCAATAAACCCTCTCCAACACCAGCACCATTTACATGAAAGATAAAGCTGAAAGATGGGCAAGGGGTGTGATGCTAAATTGAAGATGAATAAAAAAATTGGATCGTGATGTCATGATAGTATAAGTAGCTATATTTTGATAGCAAACGCAATGGCACGTAAGCTTGTACTTACTGTATTGTAGGAAATCCATAAAGGAAATATAACCCATGTATACATTTTAACTATTCACATGCAGCCCTACTCTCTCATTTCCAGTGGGATCAGATCCCTGCATTGTCATGTTAAGCATAATATTGCAGTGTTTGATGATGAGAGTAACATGAATTGGATTAGATGGGCAAAGTTGAGTCACATTGAGGATGGATGAGAGGGACATGATAAATGTGTGTTTGTGTGAATGTGTATATGTCTTGTGTACATGCATGTATTTTATGGAAAAAGGTGAGAGACGAGAGGAGAGCATTTCCTTTGTTCAAAGAAATGGTAGAACACAGTACCACCCATTAATATATTTGTGATGGAATAGAAATATACTTAGAGTCACTGGGATGGAAAGGAATGAAACTATGATGACTATTGTATTTAGGTTGGAGGGATTATTACTGTCTTCCCCCATGTCAAAATCATCTTGCTTTTTTCTCTATTTATCTTGCCCCAGGATAACATATAAGATGTACCAGGTACATTTCAATGTATCAGTCAAGTGCATACAGCATTCTTTGTACAAAAAATTACTAAAAATTTTAGTAATTCTCCTAAAAATGTACTTATGCAATCTCAATTGTATTGACATCATAAACATTTCATTTCAGGAAATATGACAATTTCTTTGAGGGAGAATTTATTTTCTACCAACACGCCACATTGCCATATGTGGTAAGAATTTCTTTTTTGTCATTGATCAATGTATGTTGAGAATTCAATAAAGGAAGATGGGATGTATTGCTTACGATCGTGTCATTTAATATAAAGCGTTGACCAAATATTTTTCTTGATTATTAATCATAGTAATGATAGTCATTATTAAATAATTAATAACTAAGCAATTCCATAAATTATTTAAAAATTGTTGCACTTATTTGGATTATTTATATCCTCCATTTTACATAAAAATCTAAGCACTCTAAGATAAATACAATTTCTTTTTCCTAATTTTCTTCATGGTAAATGTTTTCACCAACTTTAGTTTTGTTTTAGTTGCCAATATATATATCTAAGGTAACCTGTTTTGCCTTAATCTGTTACAGAATTTTCAAAAGAATGTTTTTCTTATTTACAGGTACATACATTTTATCGATCATGTAATGGCTTTGCTTCCTGTAACTGTGGAGTGGCTGTCAGGGTCGATGATGATGTTGTGCTCATAAGCAAGTGCGCTCCCATTGGGGAAGACTCTAGGAAAAAGCCAATTACTGTCACTATGTACAGAAATGGACTTCTCCAGAAAGGCTTCAGGGTCTATCAATTAAAAAATAATGAATTCCGCGTAAGTCAACTCAACAATTTATTATGTAGTTCTTTTGTTTTCCTGTATCATTCTCCATTGCCATAAATTATTATATTTAGAAAACTAAATGAAAAGAAGAAAATACTGTCTTCTGCTAAGGCTCTGAAAAGATATCTAGGCTCAAGTTAGGTCTATCTAGGCTCATTATCCTTTTCATTTTTGCTTGTATTTGATGATAAATCTCATTGTCTTTGATTGTACTTAGTGCTTTTAAGTTATTGTTTTCTAATGATACTGGCACTCTAGAAACATATTATCATTATTATTTTTATTAAATTTACATAAAATAGATACATTTTACTATGGCTGTGTTGATTGATCCAGTGTGATTCCCCCCACTCCCCCCTCCCTTTTTTTGTCTTGAATTTTTTATTTTAAGACATTTCTCTCAAGTGCATTGAAATGATTCTCTCCTCTATAGATTTATCTTCCAAATGGAGATGTGGTCTATGTCAAAGAACAAGGAAAAGCAAAATTCATCAATGTGTGGATGACAGCAGCAAGCTCCAGCTTTTCACAAACTTCAGGTCAGTTTTGATTGGCAACTGATTTTTTTTAGTTTTTTTTATTATTATTAACTATTGAATAATTTATTATCATTTCATTCATTGGGTATTACTTCACACCAAAGGTAGCAATAATTCAAATTAATTTTATAACATTTACTCCTTAAATGAACCCCCACTGATATAATTTTTCCCTCCTTTCACTTACAGGTCTTTGTGGCTTTTTTGATGGTGATACATCAAATGATCTACTTCGTAGGGATAATGTCATGTCCAATGAAACTGGTAAAAAACCTGATGAATTCAGCCTAACCTGGAGGTAGGAAGTTTTTATTGATCGTAATTCATTTGGTCAAAAGAGGTCTTGATTATTTACTTGTAATAGTTTCTCATACCATAATTTCAGGCTAAGGGTATGGGAACTCATAAGTATTCATTTTGTTAATCCACTATACATAACCTATATGAAATTAACAACATGCACTTTTAGTAGCATTCCCTACTAGCTGAATGACACAAAGCCCAATGTAATTGTTTCCTTTGATATAGAGTATGATGATTTACAAAATAATGTGAAAACTGAGGATAAACAAAATGCTATTTCATCTCCAATCTAATCATCTTAGCAAAATTGTCTATAATTATTCACACATAAGAAAATATTCCATTATTTCAGAGTGAAAAAGGAAGAATCTCTTTTCAATGGATACTGTGGTAACACCAATCAGTCTGTTTATCAGAATACCTATTACTGTGAATGTGCAAACACCGGAGAAAGCATTTGTGGCAGAAATCGGGATCTGTTCCAGTGTGTCAGGGATGATGAAGAATTTGATATAGATATAAGCGGTGGTAGTAGTAGTAGTAGTAGTAGAAGTAGCAAAAGCAGCTCATCAGGAAGCAAATCAACAGATGAGCAAGGAAGAAATAGAAGTGGCCATTTGAAACAAGGTATGGCATAATTTTTTTTGGCTTCTGGCTTTTTTTTGTGTGTTTTTAGTTTTTTGTAAGAGAACAATGCAATGTAGCATAAAAATTGATGATATAAATTTAAAAATATGTCCCCTTTGCGATATTTTGTCTCATAAATACATCATATTGTAGTCTGATTGTGCAGTTGCATATTGAATATCATGTGCACCAAGGAAAGAAGCTGAATTCCATATTCTATAAAAATGTAGAATATTTTCCTTCACAGAGGTCAGAGATAATTTGTCTTATGATGTTTTAATAACAATGGCTGAATGTTTTAGTGCAGATCACAATCTTTAATACTACTTGTTATTTGTCTCTTATGTCAAAAAATCATATACAATCAAGTCATGCAGACTAGAAAACATTTAATCAAGCTATATAGAAAGGAAGGTGCTTGTACAGCATAGTGTATGAACAAATACACAGTTTAAAGGTGATGAATAAGTTGTTTGAATAAGATGGCCAGTAGATCAAGAGAAATTTGGGAATTTAATGGAAAAATTAAGAAAAAAGGGACCGGAGACATAATGAAAAGTTTAAGCATTAATATCACTATGCTTGATTCTATGACAATACACTTTACTTGTTTTGAAATTCTAATCTATATTATTAATTTTGAAAATGCACTTTAAAAATTCACATTTTAATTGGGGCGTAAGGCAGTGTAATTGTATTTATTTTCAACAGGCAAAGACATAACTGAATTACTCTTCAAGGAAAGTCCCGAGAATCCTCTACAATGTACTTCAACTGAAATCCAAATAGAATTTGAATTCAATTCTACCTATGTCTTTGAGGTATGTTCATGAATGTAGGACACTAGGATATAAAAATATTTTTTGTTCTTGATTTGAGATTAGGTTGTTTTTTTTTTGTGTTTTTTTTTATAAAGTTAAAGAATACACTTTATTTATTTATTACACAATTTATTGTAACAAAAAAAATCACAATTCACAAAACCAAATCAGGATGTTTTGAATTCCTGCTGTGTGAAGTGAAGCATTGGGAAACTCAAAAACATGTATTTCAGTCAGGTTTGTATTTTTAGAGAATATACTGAATTATGTATTTGAGTAAGGCTTGTATTAAGAGAATATAGCAGTTATTTTGTTTTACATTTAGTTATTGTTGTTCTTGGGTTGTGTGTGTGAGTGTGTGTGTGGGTGTGTGGGTGTGTATGTGTGTGTGTGTGTGTGTGTGTGTGTGTGTGTGTGTGTGTTTGTTGCCAAACGTTTTGCCT
>JBBPDF010227539.1:0-12225 GCA_037974715.1 Lomanotus vermiformis | reverse complement strand
AGCAGTAGTAGCAGCAGTAGTAGTAGTAGTACAGCCAGTTAGGCGCAATACAAATAATTCCGGACAGAGAAACCTCTTGTTTTACAGCCAGGTATTCATTACACCAGAATGGGATGAGGAAAATGTGGTCTATCTGGAAAACCTTTCCAAAGGGGCCACAAACTCAAACCCGCAACCTTGCAATTATGAGCTGAGTATGTTACTACTGCATAACGCTGTAATCAATCTTAAATTAAAATGAAGGCAGTAGGCAGGAGTTTGGCATACAACCAAAGGACAAAATACATGTAACGCCACGATGACAATGAGTTTTCACAATGAGATCAAGTAGAGCTACATGGTTTTGAACATTCAATAGAATGAAAAAGGAAAAACAATCATGAAACAAATCATTATCATTACTTTTTATTATCACATTTGAGTTTTGATACATTATCTTTAGATTTATAAATTTTTGTATAATACAATATATATAACATAAAAAAAATTAATAAGTTACCTATTTCTATTAATTATTAAATGAAGTTAAGACTTTCAAACCATTTCAAAAATACGTATAAACACACCTCTTTTTAAAATCTTTTGATGTCTAAGCATATATATTTTATACATGTAGTTTCATAATGTCTAAAATGTATGAGATGATTTTCTTTTGCCAATATTACTCATTCTATAAATTGTTTCACAAAGTAGCCTTCTCAGTGTAAGGCACCTCTGAACATATGGTGGATTAAGGAACTGTAGAAAAACTTTTATCGTTATTTTTTTAAAACATTGAACCGTCATTTTAATGAAATGAAGACACTGATGATGGAAATGTAAAAAATTTTAAAAATGTTAAAAACATCATTCATTGACAAAAAAGAAAAAAAAAGAGAGAGAGAAAGCAAGATAGAAAACAAAACAATATTTATTGTAAGTAAATCCATAGTAAACCATTCTGTTTGTTTGTTTTTTAACCATCTCCCTATTTTCTTCTTTTCTTTCTTCTTATTCAATGAAAGGGCAAATTGTCTCATACAGTTCCTGTATTCTAATTTAAAACATTTTTGCATAAGCCATATAGTATGGCTAAAAAATATCTACATGCGTGATAAATGTATGTATCAAAATATGCATACAAAAAAAAAACAAACAACCAAATCCCTTCAGAAAAAAAAAAATCAAGAGCAAAGAAAAGAAAGAGTAATCATGACAGTAATGATGTATCTTTTTTTTTATCACAGGTTGGCTAGTGATGATTCCAAATCAACAACATAATCAACATCATTCTTGATCAGACCACAAACAGAAGCTCAACATTCAATTATTTTATCCCTACAAAATGTATGTGAAAAAGAAAACTCTACTGAAATGATCCTAAATTTACACAAAGGCCTACACATAAGTCACGATATAATAAGAATTTTGTATACATTCTATTAGTATACATAGTCCAAAACAAATTCACTGGTTTCATGGACCACCACCACCACCCCCCTACCCCCTCACTCCTCCCTGACCTCCCTCTCACTCCCTGTCCAAATAAAACTTAATTCCTTTACTGTCATTCTAAGTTTTTTATACAACAGTCAAACTTTTAACATATTATTCAAACTATCTGTCTGCTGCTCAAGCAGTGTCCTTATTTTTTTCCAGTCTCATGAATCCAAAACTTTGAAAAAGACAATCAAATCAAACAGTCTATACCGTGTTGACCTGTGTGAGGCAAGTCGCATCAGTCCATACGCTATTTTTGATAAATGACAAACACAACCCACAAAGTTCTCACCTTTATGCTGATAGGCATAATTTACAGTACCAAGAAGACTTAAAAACTAAAACCAAAGAGCCTTGACCATTAGTTGTTTCAACTTTCATTTTCATAGCTTCATTGCTTTACATTAGAAAAGAAACCTTCATACATACACATAGACCTAAACCTGAGTAGATCTGAATTTGGATTAGAAGCTTATGTCTCGAAAGTAAGGTAGACAACACAAAAATTAGCATGACTGATGGACTTAGTGAAAATACTTTAATTAGCAGATACTGACATTTCGTCTCATCTCCTGTAATAATTTTTTACGTTGTTTATATTTGCTCATATGATATCACTATTATTATTATAATTCTTATTATTGTTATCATCATCATCCCAGCTCAACTCCTTTATTTTCCTTCCAAGTTTTTCATTCAACAGTTTTCATCATTACCATTACCATCATCACTATCATCATCATATTCATTATTATATGGAAACAGCTGGGAAAGAAATATAATCATCCCCACCCTCTCAATGTCTAAATAACAATTTTCACTCAAGTTGATATTAAGCTTACCAGTTTCTTAATGCATTCATAGTGTCCCCAAAATTACAGAATCCCTGAACAAAATCAGATGTCTCTAAGCAAGTTCAATGAATGAGCGTTGGACTGAATTTCTCACTATAAATAAAAAACAAAATGCCCAGCTAAAAACAGTCTAATTTAAAAGAGAGATTTATAAGAACATATTATTCTCTTTGTCTGCTTTGTCCGCCTTTGTGTCTGGCGAGTCTAAGGCATCAGGTATTCCTTTGATCAAGTGCCTGCGGTGGGCAACATGTCCGTACTGAAGAACACTCTTCCTGGTGTGGAATCGGTAACCGGGCTGAAATCGGACAGGAAGTTTGAAAACTATCAGAAATTCTTCATCAAAGCATATCTGAGGTTGTGCAATTCTGACCACAATAAATGATGGCTTATTCTGGTTGACATGAAGAGTGTTTAATTTTACTTTAAATAAACACATTTTTAAAATTTATGGATAAAGAACGAACAAGAAAAGAAAAAACCCAAAAACAACAAAAACAAAAAACAAAAAGGATCACACCTCTGTAAAACTTGATCCAAATAGATTGGATTGCTTTTTAAACATTTTTCTTCACTATGCAAAGTAAAGTCATAATTTTTTTTTTTTTTTTTTTTAAACATGAGCCCTCTGGTTTGAAAAAGAAGCCCCAGGTAAAAGCACTGACCTTAATCAACTGCCGCCGAGTAGCAATCCCGTTTCCAAAGTGCAAAGACTCCTGCAAGCCGAGGCGTGGCTTTTTGGGCGGAGGATGCTCAGTTATTTCATGGACAGGCAACAAAGAGGAAGGATGGCGATTCTCATGGATTAGCGGGTCTGGATCATCAAAACGTGGGCTTTCAGAGTCAACTGTTCCTTTTTCTTCAATTTCCTTCATGCGACCCTTTCTCTCAACATACACTGTCATACTTTCCTGGTAGTTGTAATGATAAAAATGGGAGAGTTAAAAAAAAGGAAGACAAAAGTATGAGGTGTAGAGAAAATGATTTCTTACAAGGTTATTTCAAAAAAAGCTACCATTTTTGCAGGTACAATAGTTTCCGCGAGAGTGCCCCGTAGTCGGGAAGCAGCCTAACCGGGCACTTAGGCGGAGCTGGCACTCAGGCTCTAGGAAGCTACAAGGTCTGATTTTCATTATAACTAACTTGAGTTTATAAATCTCTTAAAAGTTTGTTCACGCATCTCAATATGTGATTGTCATGTGTGCATGAAGATTGTCTTGCTGAGTTTTTAAATCAATTTTAAGTTTACAAGCCATGCCGCTAATTTCTATTGGTTCAAAGACACCCCTATCCACAGCCAGAGAGTGACCATTTTGTCGCCACAGGGAGGGACTCAAGTGCATTTTGTAGTCTAAATCTCCTGTTGACCTTCATTCATTTTGACCAATCACCTTGCTAAGACAAGGCAAAGGCTGTCTTGCATCATTTAACAGCTGTGCATGTCTCTTCATCGACGTCTAAATCTAGGTCACACCTTTTTTGTCGCATTATTGGGTTTGATTGGCTGGACAGTTTCAATGTCAACAACATGGCATCAGTTGCTTGTAGACCTTTTTCAGTGAGTCCGGAGGTGACTTGTAGGGCCAATCCGGGCAAGGAGGCCTCTCCCACATGCTGGGCTGGAGTGGGTCGGGGTTTTGTTGCTGTTACTGTGGTTTCTGACCTTTCGTATCTAACATTTCTACTCTGCAAGCAGGAGACGGCGCTCTTCTGATGTTTTGGCACCTGCCGTGATATTAGCGCACCAGGAATGGCAGTCGGTAACTAGTATCTCCGATGACTAATATTGTAATATACAATACATTGATAGACTTGTGGTATGTTTCAAGTGCAACCTGGTAGGCAAAACATGTTTTGAGGTCCGCCAAACACAGCCCAGTTGGAGAATATCCTGAAGGATGGGTTCTTAGAGATGTAGACATACCTTACCTTACCGTACCATTTCGGCAAATCAGAAACATGTGGAAATGTCCTTAATGTGACCGTCCAGATGGGCCTTCTACATTAAGCATTCCAGTCTTGTGCTATCCATCTTGCATTCGCAACAATCTCATTTGTCCAATCCTTTACGTTGCTCCTCCCTCGTTCTTGGCCTTCCTCTGTTTCTCTTTCCCACAAGTCTTCCTCTCATAATTGTTCTCTCCATTGAGCTGTGTCTTTTTATGTCTCCAAAGTATCCCTGTTTTTAATTGTCGCTTCACCTGTTTCATTAAATGACTAGTTGTTTTCTGCAGTCTTTTTCTTACTTTTATTCAAGTAATCATGATTTTCTCTGTCCATGGGATTCTTAGCAATTTCTGATAAAATAACATATCGGAAGAGACTACAGTACACATAAAAAGACAGTTCTTTTTTTAAACTATGACACACACACATATACACACACACACACACACAACACATAAAAAAAAGGAAGGTCACCTGTGAGTGAAATTCATCCACGGGGGTCTGATGGCCATCATCGTAAGGAATGTCATTCAGGACGATCCTGTCGCATCCACCAACCTCGTCCAGGACTTCGCTGCCATCCATCCTCTCCAGGTAGTTTTGACATGGGTAGTGAACACCACATGAAAAGTTGAGGTTCTGTTGCTTCTCCCTGTGTCTTGCCGCCCATGTGTTGACGCCTGTCGTGATCACATCAACGTAAAAAAAAAAAAAAAGAAAAAAAAAGAAAAAAAAAAAGAAAGAAAAAAAATTTATCTGTACAGTGAAACTTGGATGTGATGAGACTGTTGAGACTTAGTACCACTTTTCATCGCAACCAGGGTTGAAATAAGAATAAGGTTGCAGCTCTATAAATTTTATCAATTCTATAAACACATTTGAAAGCTGGCAGATTTGTATGGTTTTGAAATTGAAAATCTATCTAACAATTCATGACTTCCCTGAAACTTGCATATTTTTGCGCAAGGGTGCAATTAGAAAATACGTTTTAAGATCATAATGTGTAAAGAGATAGAGTATAGTACATAACATGAGGCAAACATAAAAAAGCAGATCCTGATTTAAATATCTAGATATCATTGATTATAATCAATACGTGAATTACAAGCTTTAGAACTCTCCTTATGTTACCACAACCAGCCGACTTCAAGAGAAGATGATAACAGCTCTGGCAAAATTGATCTACCAGAATTTGCAGCATAATGCTTGACAGAGTGTCAAAAATCAGGCACTTTTAGCTTCGCGGCAGCCAGCAGTTCACAGGAGTCAAGGACCGCTCACAAGGCAGCGCTTGCTTTACCCTTGAAGAGTTCCTGATCTGCTGGTTAATAGCCTTATCTATCACTGCTTTCCTATTGCAACTATTGGCCTAATGGCTAAGAGCATTCACTCAAAACTTCAAAATGTTGAAAACAGAATTTTTCTTCTTCCCAAACTTTCAATCTTAACTCACAACATCTATAAACCTAACCATGAAAAAAAAAATTTGGTAGTCACATCAATTGACAGAGCTAGCTCGAATTTACTAACATCTGCTGTGATCATCAGATTTTCACAAATGCAGAAATAAATGTTATGCGTTTTAGACCAAAAAAAGATTGAGCATATTGGTTGCTTTCTTTGGCTGCTATCTGAATAAGAAAAGCCTTTTATACCAAAAAAATTCAAACAACAAATTACCTCGCCTCAACACGCCGATACTGTGTGACAATTTCTTCCAGGACAGCTTCATTCTGTACGACCTCCAGTTCCTCTGCAAGCACATGGCCGCTGCTAACTGTGACCTTGCCATCTGCCTCCTCTGTGCCAGTGCCCTCCAGCGGATCTGTATGAGTTTCACAGCGCTCAGAGCCTTCCTGTAGTGGCACCTCTGCCGGTAGCCTCTCCACACCGACTGGATTTTGACTACCAAGCTGGAGATGATGTTGTTTCTTGACACTTCCAAGAGTTCAAGCTGGAAAGATATTGATGGTATGTTATATTACGATGAGAAAGATAAATCTACTACAAATTTACACAAGGTATCCAAAGGAGTCAGTTTCTTTCCATAAGACTATCTAAAATATTAGACCACAAATTAAAATTGGAGACAATCACAATACCGAAAGGAACAATTGTAGCATACAAGACAGACATAGATCCAAGACAATGGTTCAAAAAAATATTCTCATGGTAAAACATAAAATCTTGATCAAATCTATCAGTTCTTTTTTGTAGATCAGGGTGTAAATGTAAGTTTTTGAAGATCTTGAATTAGTCTGAGATGACACATAAATCATGGAATCCTTAAAGTAGCAGCGCAAGAGGGAGGCCCTGTATGACATGGAAAAGGGAGACAGAGGCAGACATGAAAAAACAGAAGAGGACATGGGTCCAGCTGGAAAAAATGGCCCAAGACAGGAAGGAGTGGAAAGCCTTTGTTGATGGCCTGTGCTCCACTGGGAGCTGAGAGGCAGAGAAGAAGAAGAAGTGAAGAAGATCTTATGATGAATTAGGCCTAACCAGCTGTAGAAAATTGTGTAAATTGCTCAAGAGTTGCTGTAGAACAAGTAGAAGATTTCACTCATTTGATCAATGGATTTCCTTCCAACTTCCATGATAACAATAGTGTTAATGATAATAACAAAAGTAGCAATGGTAATAGCTGTAGAAGTAGAAGTCATCATTGTAGTATTGACAAAAATAAAAGTATTAACAAAAATAAAAATATTATTTGTGATAGTGATTCTTTCAAATTTTCATGATACATTCAGAGGGTTCACAACATTAATGCCTTATTTTGTAAAGTTGACCAGTTTAAAAGTTTTTCTCTTTATGCTATATAAATAAAGAAAGGAAATAATAAATGAGTTGTCGAATTCAAATGTCATTGCAGTAGCAGGGCCTCACAAAACGTTTTGTTCACACTGTGACACTCAGCATGACACAAAATCAATGACAGTGTGAACACAAAGTCACTTTCTTATCCTTACAAACTCACACCTCTTGCTTTCCTGCACCCCTACCCTCCACCCTAATTCAACAGCATGTATACTGAGCACAATACTGAGAACCCTTTGTCTCTCACTTACATATATATATGTAAACCTTTCACTTTTGTTTTGTAATACAGTCGATGGGGGCTAAGTGCAGGGTGGTTGGGAGCAAGGTTGAGTTTTGCACATGTCCGAGGGTGACTTGTCACTCCAATTTTAGAGTAGTGTCCCCTTTTGGATAGAGTTATTGAAGTTGTTCCCCTTATTTTTAACATGGACACGCCACACATTGGTTGCTTTTTGTGTTTTTTATTTTTTTGTTTATTTGTTTTTCGGTTTGGGAGTGGGGAGGGTGTGTGCCTTGATTATTTGTTGGTTTTTCTTCCAGCCAACAATTACTCATCTAATATTCATACATGACCGACCACATGTTAGTGTTAGGCATCTCATACTACCACTAGACCCCAGGGGGAGGTTGCTTGGTCTGTTTAAACCATTACCTGTGACTGGGACAGTAATAGCTTGGTCTGTTTAAACCATTACCCGTGACCGGGACAAAAAGAGTTCAATCTCTTTAAACCATTACCTGTGACTGGGACAATAAGAGTTTGGTCTGTCTGAACCATTACCTGTGATTGGGACAAAAAGAGCTTGGTCTGTTTAAACCATTACCTGTGACAGGGACAAAAAGAGTTTGGTCTGTCTGAACCATTACCTGTGACTGGGACAAAAAGAGCTTGGTCTGTTTAAACCATTACCTGTGACTGGGACAAAAAGAGCTTGGTCTGCTTAAACCGTTACCTGTGACTGGGACAAAAAGAGCTTGGTCTGTCCAAACTGCTGGTCCATGTGGTGGAGCTGATCTACAGGAATGGCTTGCAGTAGAATGTTGACGCACTGGCTACGAAGATCGTTGTGGAGGGTTTGGCCTTGGTGAAGGAAAGGAGAGGCAAAAAAGACAATATTTAAAAAATGATTTTCAATTATTACCAAAGGAACTCCTTCATTAATAAGAAAAAGCAGATAATAATCAAACAAACAAACAAAAAAAAAAACCCCCCCCCCCCCCCCCCCCCTCCCCCCCTTTCAAAAAAAAAAAAAAAAAAAGGGAAAGAAGAAAAAAAAAAAAAAAAAAAAAGACAACAAAAAAGAACATCAATACTGTATGACTTTTTTTCCAATTCGAGAACAATTATTTTATCCTCTTTTGCCAATGGGAAATGGTAAAAATACGCAAACTGAAAATGGGCCTACCACGTCTTTTTCGAGTCTTCCGAGTGGTGACGTTGGGATGGCAGAGATATAGCAAGGAGTCAACGTCTTTATCGATAGCTTCAGAAGTACCCTGCGTATGTCTTTGTGAGGACATGTTTTTAGCGACCATGTTTCTCGGCAAAAGAACGGAATACCTTTTTACGAAATCTGCATAAGGCATTCTGGAATGATAAAAATAAAAGAAACTGAATAGAAACAGGGGTAAAAATTCAAAGAACCTTTTTTTTTTTTTGAATAAAATTGTGCTGAAGTAAAATCGAATGAACTAAAAACACAAGAAAGCAACAACAAAGGCGAAAGGAGGGGATAGAGATACATACCTGGCCGAGTAGCCCTTACAACAAATTTCCACCGTTTCTAAAGTGCCACAGGCCTGCAGCTGTCGCAGCACAAAGCCCTTGTCAACAATCCCAGCCTGGCCTGCGCTGTTAGGTTTGACGCAGCGGACGTAGTGGCAGTCGGACAACTTGAGATGATTGATGAGGCCATCCAGGGAAAGCTGAGATGAGATGAGTAGAGGTGATTTATAAGCACAGCTGCCAACCCCACAAATCAACAAGCAGAAAGTGTATAATCATAATCGATGTGATTATCCCGTAACAACAAAGTAACTGCACAATTACCATACTTTTTTTGTATGACAATAAAACATGGTACTGCTTAGCCGAGGACACTGCAACACCTGACAGTTGGCATAATATATATATGTGTATCTGTGTGCGCGTATGTGTGCATGTGTGTGTGCGTGTGTGTGTGTGAGTGTGTGTGTGTGTGAGTGTGTGTGTGTGTGAGTGTGTGTATGTAACTGTGTGAATTACACTTCCATGACCAGATGTTGGCTAAATCGAATATCCTGTTGGATAAATTAAGAATGTTTAAATATTGAATTTGAATATTTGAACCCCTTTATGCATCTCACATCAATTCTACAAACAACACAGCCAATTTAAAAAAAAAAAAAAAAGCATTAAGGCTTCTTCACATTTCATCGGACTCATTCAAGTCAGAAATCAAAACAACAGGAGCAAGAGCGTCAAAGAGAAGAGATTTCACAGATTCCATTTACCTTGAATTTGGTCAAGATGGTTTTCTTTCTTTTGTTTTTCAGGGTGGGCAGAGAACTCTCAGAGACATTGTCACAGATGTCAGTGTTGAACAAGTCTTGGACCAATGGGTTGGTGCTTTGACACATCAGCTCAACAAACTCGGCTGGAACATTATCCTGCAAAAGACAGAAAAATGCCAAAAGACAGGTGAAGATCATAAATCTGCTGTACCAGAATAGTGTGGCTTGCACATCACATCATCTTTGTGATACTGGCATTGACAATATGGTTGTTATCAGTCCTTGTATTGGTGTACTGCTTTGTATACAAACAACTATGTCACATCCCGTCATCTTTGTGATACTGGCATTGACAATATGGTTGTTATCAGTCCTTGTAGTGGTTTACTGCTTTGTGGACAAACAACCATGTCGGTGGGAGATGCGAGTATCTACCTGCCAGAAGGACACATGTAAGGCTAATGTTATATACAAAGGTACCCACTGGGTACGAAAAATAAAAACAATCTTCATTTTTTCCGATCTTGTGGAAATGAAATGTAAGTGCTATAAATCAATTTACAGGTCACATCGCCTTAATTGTTTTAGTCTAGTATTTAATTTTAATATATCTTGTATTGATTAATACACTAATTAAAATCCTTTTCATAAATGCAATATGAGAAGCATGAAGAGATAAAGAGAAATCAAGACATCCAGATTGATCTGAAAATCAGCATCGCAGAACATAAGACAATTTAGGATGATAAATTAATGAATAGTCAGATATACCACTCTCCTTTCAAATGGCAGAAAACCTCCCAAGGCCCATTTTCTCAGTCAATTCTTCTCAATGTGTTTTTGTAATGCTTCATTTATTCCATTGCCGGCTATAAACTATACATCTATAACACCCAAGGAGCACACAGTAGATCAGCCTGCCAAAAACATGCCCCCATTTCTAGATTCTACAGGTATGAATACATGTGACTGGTGTATAGAGACATTTGAGTTGAATATATATTTTTTACAACCTATGTGTAACAGTAATGGTATATCGTGTGTGTGTGTGTGTAAGCAAGCAAATGGGGGTTTTTTTAAGTTTAAAAATATATAAAACAATTGATAATGATACTACAACTAATACTACTGATGAAAAATAGCAATACTGGTAATATTACTTATAATTAAATTATTGATAATGATTAATAAGATGCTGCTGATAATGATTAATAAGATGCTGCTGATAATGATTAATAAGATGCTGCTGAAAATAATAGTTTTTTGATGATTATGTTAATCAAGACTAGAAAAGACGCACAACTGACCAAATTTTTGCGTACTACATCCTCCAGGTCGTAGACCACATCCCCGGCAAAGTGGGACACTAAGAAAAGGTTGCGGTGTGGAGAGCGGGCCGGCTGTCGTACTGGGAACACAATTCCTGTGCACTTTGCAGAGTCAAGAATATAACTTTGGACCACTGAATCGTCTGACTTCCTGTTCAAATAGACTTCCTGTATGACAATAAATCAGAATAAAATAAATGACTGATTATTTATAGTTGGGTTATAAAAGGCAATTTGAATTTCGCGTCTATCACAATTTGTTCCAAAGTACTGTAGATCTCTGCATTGGAGTTAATGGGAAGCCACAAATTTCCCTTACAAAAATAGCCCTTTCCGGAGCGGAACAATAAAGCACAATTGAATTTGTAACTTCTCATCCAAAGTTGATAGAAACAAAATTCAAAAGTTTCTGGGATCAGCTCAGAAAACCCTTTCAAATGGTCTTACGATTGTTGTGCAGATGTGAATGTTTGAAATTTTCTTCCAAGTGCCTACTTAAAATATGCCTTGGCCCGTAGTTACTGAAATTTTATACTGAAAAAAGAAAATCTGTGAGAATATTATTCAGAGAGGCTACAATGAAACAAGACAAAACAATTTGTTAACTTTAAAAATTATCAAGGTATTCTTGTTACTAACTTCATTTAAAATCCCAAATATTCCAAGCGCGCTATCCAAAGCCGACACACATAAAGCGTTGTCCTTGTACGTCACTTGCTTCCACGCTATGCCCTCCATCTCATACTCAGACTGAAGGAGGCGAGGAAAGGATTAAATAAAAACAACATTAATTATGTGAGAGTAATATAATAATGATAATATCAATAATAATAATAAGAAGAAGAATAAGAATAATAATGATGATGATGATGATAATGATGCTAATGATAATAATAATAATAATAATAATAATCATAATAATCATAATAATAATATAATAAAAATAATAATAATAATAATAATAATAATAATAATAATCATAATAATAACAATAACAACAACAAAACTAAGAATAATAGTGACAAATACATTTTTTTTTATGATTTCCCATTTCCCAACTCAATGAGAACAAAGGTGATTTACAAGTAGATTATACCTGCATGTCTTTCAGGAAGTGTGTGACATAAAACTGTTGTAAACGCTCATTTGCATAGTTGATACAAATCTGTTCCAGGGAGTTTGTTTGGAAAGCCTCAAACCCATATATATCCAACAAGTCTGGGGGGACAAACAACACAAAAGATTAAACGGTTTAATTTCCCCACTCAAATTAATGCTTTTTGACTTCTATTTGTTTTGGA
>JBBPDF010226431.1:0-12238 GCA_037974715.1 Lomanotus vermiformis | reverse complement strand
CCCACCGGTCCCAAGGCGCCGGCGGTCGTTGCAGTGGGCAGGGCTCGTTGCCTTGCCCAAGATGGATGGATCCAGCCCCAAAAAGGATGGTGCTGAAGCAGAGGCAGCTTGGTCACCCGCTGATGATGGAAACCAGAGGGAAGAGGCGGGTGAAAGCAGTGATGGAGGTGAGGTTGGGTGGTGGTCCTCCTCGTCTTCAACTGGCAGGAAGGTCGGCTCTCGTTCTCTGCTAAACACACTTGCCGAAAAAAGCACGAGTCCAAGCATGGCTGGCTGCTCCGAATGATGTGGTTGCTGGGGCCTAAGAAGGAGAGGGGTCAGAAAATCCCAGAGGCTGTGAGGGCATAGGCTAGCTCCTGCCCGCTTCCACAGTTCACTAAAATTGCCTTCTGCTTCCTGCCTTCTGATCACAAAGGGTGGAGCTGAACCTGAGATCTAAAAACCCACAACTCACAGGAGCCTCAGAGACACCTTCCCAAGGCCAGAACCAAAACCTCTGAGCTCAAACTGACTCTTCTGCATCCAGATCTATCTCTAGAGCATCTTTTCTACACACCCAACCCAGCAGAGCAGAGGAGAATCCTTCCCCAGCACAGGGGCATCCCGCATCTCAATCAAACATTGGGACACCTGTAGCACTCCAAAACCTTCATGCTGCGGGGTGTACATTGCTCCAACTCACAGCACGTGCTGAAACTAGGGAGGCTGAATTTAGGAGCAAAAAGCAACCACGATGTTATATATATATTTATATAAATATAGGTTTTCAGCTGTGATTTTTAATTCTCTTTTAAAAAATAATTATTTTTTCCCCTATGCCCTCCTTTTTTTATATGCTACTTTAGCTATATTATGTATTTATTTATTTATTATTATTTAAGCTTAATAGCTATAGGGCTGTTTTTCCATATGCCTTTTCCCATAACCTTTGCAAACATCTTTTCTACTGGCATTTCTCCTTCCTCAAAGCAGGAGGCATACACAGACAGAGGATGTGGTTTCATTTGGGGGCAGAAGGCAGCAGAAAGCATTTAAAAGCAGTGACGAGTTCAGAACATCAGCAAATAGCAGGGGACTAGCTATGAGTTCCTTCTAAAGCAAACACACTTGCAGAAATGGGCAGGAGTCCGATCATGGCCGGCTGCTCTGAATGATGTGAACTATCTGAAAAAACCTTGCCCCATTCCCTGTGACCTCCCCTTGTGCTTCATGCAAGAAAATGAGAAAATGCCAATCCAAGAGGGTTAAATTCTTACAGCCAGATGAAGCAAGTGGTAGTTTCATTTCTCATGTCAGTCTTCCCTCATTTGCTTGCTTTGCTTTCATCCACACTTCTGTCTATGTTTAATCTCAGCCAAGCAAGACTCGGTGCCTGCCAGCTGCTCTGATCAAAGCATCAGGCAAGGAGCACATCCAATGTGTGGCATATTTAGGATGGGTGACGAGGTTGTGTGCCAAACATGCCTTCTCCCAGGCAGCAAGAAGCAAGTACTCCTCAGTAAAAGCCTTCGTCTAGGGTTTTCTGCTTGCAGATCATCTCCACAAGCCACAAAACGGCTTTCTAGAGCCTTGTATCAGATTAATAAGCAGGCTCAAAAAGTGCTGCACCAAGACACACACAACATTTCTGCATTGCTGATTTCCTCTTGGTTTGCACCCTTGACTCCATCTTATCCTGCATTTAGGACTACAGACCACCTCCACATCCTGTATAACATCAGATTTTGGATGAGGGTCCCTCAGAGCCCTCAGAGCCCTCTTTTCCTCATTGCAGGGAAGAGTTTCCGTTTGCCACCTCCTATTTATATATATCCCAAGTATCCTATAATATCCTAAGTATCCTATAATCCCCTTGCCCTGGTCAGCAAGGATCCAGACTAAGAGCAAGGAATGAAAGGAGCTGCTGGGTTATCAAATAAGGAGAGAGATCAAATCATGACCCATCCCAGGCAGCTGAGCTGCACAAAGATGCCTGCAGGTATCACAGAGCTTCAGACCTCGGATTAACCACAGTATTATCTTTTAGAGCAGAGGAACCAGCATACTCTCTTTGAAGCCAAGGAGGAACCAAAATATTTTGTTATTCCTGAAAGTGCATGAGCCTGGGGATTTCCTGCAGTGCTGTAGACCTTGTGCCCTGTAGCGAGCGCTTTACACATCCTCGTGCCAACCAGCAGCACAGCAGCAGCAGGATGCATTGGTGCAATAAAAATGCACGGCCAAAAGTGATGCGTTAACACCTAGGTCACGCTTTTGCACAGAAAAAATGTGGGGATGCACAGGCACATGTGCTTCTGTGCGTGCCTGGGTGCACCCATGTGTACGTGCACAACCCAGGAGCTGTAAATATTAGGGATGCAGACAATTTGTATCTCCTGCATACCTCAAAACCCCACCGTCCTGCTGTTGCCCCCAAAAACCTTCTGGGAGAAGCGAGGCTGGAGCCCTGTGGCCACCAATCAATGAGGACGGGTGGTAGCCCAAAAGGCTGCCAGAGGGATCCCACGGTGGGGAGATTCTATAACATCAGAGAAGCCAGGAGGCCAGGAGGCACAGCATGTAGAACCTCCTATGGGTGTCCAGACTGTGGGAAGACCTTCAGCAGGAGGTCGTTCCTCGTCCCCCACCAGAGGATCCACACTGGAGATGGCCCTTCACATGCCATGAGTGCGGGAAGGGTTTCCGAGTGGGGTCGTCCCTCAACAAGCACCAGCGGATCCACACAGGGGAAAAACCCTACAAGTGCTCAGTCTGTGGGAACAATTTCCGCCTCAGCTCCACCCTCAGCACCCACCAAAAGGTTCACACCAGGGAGAAACCCTACACGTGCTTGGTGTGTGGGAAGCCTTTTCGGGTGAACTCGTACCTGCTGGCACACGAAGCCACCCACAGCATGGACAACCCCTTGCAGTGTCCCGCCTGCGGGAAGCACTTCAGCGTGAGGAGGAATCTGGCCATCCACCAGTGGATCCACATGGGAGAGAAGCCCTTCAAGTGTCCAGAGTGAAGGAAGGGTTTCAGCCGAAGATCCATCCTCATCATCCATCAGCGGACCCACACTGGGGAGAAACCCTACAAGTGCGGGGATTCATCATGAGCTCGGACCTCACAGCCCACCGAAGAATCCACACTGGGGAGAAACGCTAAAATGTGCCTCAGCTGTGAGAAAACCTTCCACCTGAGCTCCCACCTGACAAGACACCAGCGGTGCCACACCGGGGAGAGGCCATACAAATGCACTGACTGCGGGAAGAGCTACACCGACAGCTCTGGCCTCATCAAACGTAGGAGGCTCCATGCCGGGGAGAAGAATTCAACACTCAGCACAGCTCAGGGAGCAAGGAAGAGGCTCTACAAATCCTCCCGCTGTGGTAAGATCTTCAGTATGAAGTCAGCCCTCATGGTCCACCAAGTGAGCCACACCGGAGAGCGACCCTACAAATGCCCCAAGTGTGAGAAGACCTTCAGCCACAGCACGGCCCTAGGGAAACACCAGTGGGTCCACACCGGGGAGAGACCCTTAAGTGTCCTGACTGCACTACACTGATGGCTCCACATGGCGGAGGCACCAGAGGAACCACACCAAGGTGAGACTATAAGTGTCCCGGCTGCGGGGAATGCTTCAGCGTCATCTCTGCTCTCCTGAAGCACCAGCGGTTCCATACCAAGGACAGGCTTTACAGATGCCCCGACTGCGAGAAGAGCTTCCACTCCAACTTTCTCCTTGTCACCCACCAGCGAACCCACACAGAAGAGAAACCATACACCTGCCCCATCTGTGCCAAAGCCTTCAGCCAAGCTTCCCACCTTACACGGCACCAGAAGATCCACATGAGGAGTGGGGCTGGCACTGCATGGCATGCAATGACCCCATAGCAATTCCAAGCCACGCTCAGCAGTGGCACAGGGACTGATCCAGGAATCTCAACCACCTCAAGCCCACTGTCTGCCACAAGTCATTCATCCCAAGAAGCCTTGTCCTGTATGCTGCCAGCCCGGTAAGCACTGTAGGGTACGTGCTGCTCACCCAGATGCCACCCTTCTGTAGCATGACCCTTTTTTTTCTCACCCAGTCAACACGCCTTTGGGTTAAGGCTGTGACCACACTTGTATTTTAAGTTTTTATTTATCCTTACTTCCTATTCCTTTATCCCTGAGTCCCTCTCCTGCTCCCCTTCCCAAACTGACTCCTCCAATTATCTTGCCCAACTCACCCTCAGCTTCACTCCCATTGTTACCAAAGTCAGTCCCAGAAAAATCGCATGTAACCACTACTTTTGGATCATAATTTGTCCCTTAAATGTGCAGAGATAGCACTGTTAATTAGTGCATCCAGACTGAACCTTCTTGCCTCCTGCTGGCCAAGGATGGCTCTGTTATCACACTCTAATTCTGCTCAGCTTATGCCCATACAAAGATTTTACAGGGGACTTTATGGTGTATCTGGTGACAAGCACAGGAGTGCTTTATAGTATTGATGCTGAAGTCCTGGCCAATAAGCTAGACACAATGACTACCTCACTGTGCAATTGCCTCATTTGCTTACAATCATCATTTAAGTTGGGAATGGGACCATAAAGGTTAACCCTTCATGAGAATGTATAGACCATGGTGAGTGTGTGTTATTGCTAAACGTCAAGGGAATGTTTCCTCAGCTTTGAGCTGCCTTCAAACCCAACCGTGGGTGCAAGCTGAAACCATAAGAGAAGGTGACACCTGCTGAAATTCATGGAGGTGCATGAGACAATGCTGCCAATACTGAATGCCATGGACAAGCCCGGTGACAACTGGCAAACTTTGCTTAGAACCATATGAGATGCTGAGGGTATCAGCCCCTTCTTTGGATTCCCACCAAGCTGAACCCATGGTCTGTTATTCCGTGGAAGACCAGCAGGCAAGGAAAAGATGACTGGTAGATGCTGAATATTGCATCCCCAAGTCAAGAGTTTGGGTGTGAAGGGAAATCCCATCATACCCCTGAAGGGAAATCCCATCATACCCCTGATCTGTGCCTTAATTCACCTGGGGGCATCCGTCCCCATTGTGTCACAGCGACCCCAGTGAGATGATGCTGCGTACAATCTTTACAATCTTTGGCTTATTTTGGGTGTATTGACTCTGTGTAGCCATGCTACAAGCGTTCATCTTTGTTTCCATAAGTTTACTACCCAACCTACTTGTGATTTTAACTGCACTGCCCCGATTACCACTTATCAAGCACTGTCAACTGTACTCTTTACCACATACTGCCCCTACCCCTATCAGTGTGAATTTCTCCCTAATTGAACAATAGGGAAAGGTCACTTGGCCAAAGGAGCCCTGATAACCATGGTCATGTAAGTCTTTCTATGCCCAGATATAAATTTTAGTCCAGAATTAGTGAATTATTGGATTTTCTGTTCTTTCAAGGCAGAAAATTGTGCTACTGTTTCTCATACTGTTATTTTGAAATAAATATATAGTTCCTAAAGCTCTTGGTCTAGTGTCTTTTACCATATCCCAAACCTGTAGCTCAGCAGGGCCGTCTCAAGCCCCCACAGCCTGGCTGGGGGTGGAATTCATGGCTCTGCTAATGAGCAGGGACTCATTTAGCCGCAATAACTCATTTGCTCATCTATCATGGTACCTCCAGTAGCCAGCCAACAGGTCTGGTAACTCTGGTTTCTGTGCCAAAGCTTCCAAACAGGAAACACACTGTTTGATTCCGTGCTGCATTTTTTCAGTCTGAGCTGCATTCTTTTTCTGAAGAAATGCTAGATGCAGTAACTAGAGAAAAAAAAGTACAAAAGCACAATTTTCTTTAGCAAAATAGCTCATTCTGTAGGAAAAAGAAAAAGACTCACTGCAAAGTGTCATTCAACAGCTTATGGGCTGTTACAGGTTCGTTAATTTCACCCCAAATCCCACACTCGTCACTTTGCTGAAGCAAAGTCACCCAAGGAAGAGCCCTATATCCCTATAGTAGCCACCAGCCCCTGCTGAGTGTAAGGAAAATAATAATAATAACACAGCTATTCCAAAATCAGCTTCAAAGTACAAAAGTAGATAGACTTTTCCTCTTTTCTAGCATGAAAACTAAACAGAAACCATGCAGGTGGAGAAAGCAAAATGCGCTGAGCCTCTCAGCATGACTTTGGGTATGAAATTCCCCTGTGACTGGGGTGCAATGCACGGTCCCCACCCAGTAGACATTTGGGTAAAATGGGGGAGCTGTGAGTAGAAATGCAAGCCATGAGCCTCTCTGCGTTGATTTCCATGTGTGTTTTTTTCAGTGGGGAAAGCATCTGCTCTGTGCTTCTTTCCCAGATTTGCTGCATATTCACTGCCTTGCGTTTCAATGCTGCCAGGCACCGCTGCTCCAACTCGTTTCCACTGGAGCAACCTGATTTGGAATAGGCTGCCCAGGGAAGTGGTTGAGTCAACATCCCTGGAGGTCTTTAAAAGATGTTTAGATGTAGAGCTTAATGATATGGTTTAGAGGAGGACTTGTTCGTGTTAGGTCAGAGGTTGGACTCGGTGATCTTGGAGGTCTCTTCCAACCTAGACGATCCTGTGATTCTGTTTTCTGGTCCCTGCAGCCAGCTCTGTGACAAGAGATGCATTTCTCAATTTCCTGTTGCATATATATGTGTATATATATGTGTATATATATATATTGCATATATATATATTTTTTTTTCCCAGCTAAATTTCCTGGGATCCAAGTGCCAGTGGGGGAGACCAGGATTTGGGACCAAAAATCTGAGTCTAGCTGCTGGAGTGATGCACCGTGTCCATAGAGATATAGGTTCCCCCAAGCCCACTCCATCCATCTCAGAAGGAGCAGGATGAGGCCAGTGGTGCTGTCTGTGTTGGTGTGGATGCTCTGTTTGACCAGACACATGTAAGTATACACACACATATATGTGCCTACTGACTGCATTTTAAACCTTGCTACCAGTTGGACCTGGGGACACAGGGTCCAATCTGTGCTGATGTGTTTTCCTCTAACAACCCCCTTCCTTCCCATCTCCTCCAGTACATTCAGTAAATTCCCATCTCTTCCAGTAAATGTCCTGAAATTCAGAGACAAAGAGGGGAGGAATCTGGGGGGGTGAGGGGCGGGGAAGCTGCGCAAAAGAGCCACGGAGATGCACAGCCTGGATTTTGGCTCAAGGGGCAAGGCAGCCGGGTGCGAGCATCCTTTCAACCCCCCACCCCACCCCAAATAATTATTGACAAAACCATAAAATACTGACACCCTTCTCTTTCAGAGATGCTCCGGTGATGCTGGGAGGAAGAACTCTCTTGGGCTCTGCTGTCGCCTTTGTTTCAGGCACAGAGAGATTCTGGGCTGCCAAGCAAAGCTGCAGATGCTAATCCTGCCCTTCCAGCAAAAGGAAAAATGCACTGTGTCCCGCTCCTGCAGGATTTGGTCCAAGAGCTGCCCTTAGGATAGCTCAGGGCGAGGGGACAGTGGGGCTTGGGGGTCGTTGCAGCCCGGCTGCCTGCGCAGAAGCACAGGAAGGGGCTGGGACAAAGTGAGAAGCTGGGAAGAGAAATGTGCAGCTCTGGGTTCAAACCAGGACGAGCCCTGAGCTGGAGCTTGCAGGTACCGCACCTGCGCTGGCCTCTCCTCCTATATATTTTTTTTCCCAGCTCTTATCCCTTTTCTGTGATGCTCCAGGAGGAACTGGGGGAAGGACATATGTCACCAGATGGAGGGGCTGGCGGAGAAGCCGCCTGAATACTGCTGGGTGGGAATATCACGCATATCCTCACTACGCAAGCCCAAAGCTCCAAAACGTGATGTCAGGGGTAGAAGCAGGTCCACAAGTGACCCAATTTGGTCCAGGTTCAGCCAGACCCCCACTCCCCTGCACCCCAGGCTGTCTCCAGCACCCAGCATCTATCCTTCTCACCCAAATGCTCCTCGTTTACTACTCGCACCCATGGGCACAGGGTACCCACTGTATTGGGGGGCATTGTCCCTACTGTGTCACCAAATGTGAGGGTCCAGCCACATTGATTCAAGACTTTAAGCCCAGCGCAGCATGAGACACCTCCCCTTGGGGACACCCTGGTGTGTCATCCCCTGCTGCTCAAAGCCTTGGGGATTTCTCCCCATCACAGGTGGCTGCTTTTGGGGATGGGGGACGGGTTCATCCCCACCCCATTTGGGGGAACAGCAACCATGACTCCATCAGGCAGACCCTGGTTTCAATGGGACATGGGCAACTTTTATGGGGTTTTATAATCCCAGACCAGTGCAGCAGAGGTAAGTGACTCTGGTCTTACTGGGTGGCAAAACCAGGGTGATCCTAATGCTCAGAGACCCCCAAAACCCTGCAGGAATGCACATAGCTCTGAAAGCCTCCAAAAGGACCAAATCTCCTTGATTTTTCCTGGCTTTTTTTTTTCCTTACCCACCTCCCCCCCTCCCCTTCCCTCCACCCAGGGAAAGGTCTGGGTTATTCACGTACCTGCTGTTTCACAAAATCCTCCCCCCCGTTTTCCCCCTCCCATGCTCTCCTTCCCCTGCCAGAACTCCTCACCAGGTTCTCCTCCCTCTCCTGGGGACAATCACAATAGAGCAGGGGGATTTGGAAGACTCATCCCAACGGAGATGCGTCAAGCCCAAGGAGAGGCGTCAGCATGGCATGGTGCTGAGGAGGACTGAGGTGGCCATTTGACCAAGTCCCAAGCTAGGAGAAGACCAGGAGCAGGAACCCAGACCACAAAGACAGAGGCAAAACCGTGCCGGGCAGGTGCAGGATAACCCCAGTGAAATCCATCCCCAGAAAACTTGGATCAAGGCTGGGATGTGCCCCAAGGAAAAAGTGTACGGGTGCAGCAAGTGTGGGAAATCCTTCAATTGGAAGAACAACCTAAGCCGGCAGCTGAAGACGCACACTGGGGAGCATCCCTACAAGTGCTCCGAGTGCTGGAGTAGCTTCAGCGACCATTCGAACCTCATCTCCCACCAGAAGCTCCACCGGGGGGAAAAACCCTATGAGTGCTTGGACTGCAGGAAGCGCTTCAGCCAGAGCACCAGCCTCCTGGCCCACCACCGGATCCACACAGGGGAAAAACCCTATGTCTGCTTCAGCTGTGGGAAACACTTTGCCCGGAGGCAAAACCTCACCATGCACCAGAGCAGCCACACTGAGGAGAGACCCTACTCCTACCAGGATTGCAGGAAAAGTTTCCGGAGGAGCTCCGACCTCATCCGACATGAGAGCTTTCATACGGGTGAACGGCCCTACAAATGCCCGGACTGTGGGAAGGGTTTCACGCGGAGCTCCAAGGTGATGGACCACTAGTGGACCCACACAGGGGAAGCCCCCTCCAGGTGCTTGGTGTGCGGCAAGCACTACAAGGCCATCATCTCCTTGAGGTCCCACGTGAAGCTGCACACATGAGATGGGCTCGCTGAGGGGCTGGTAGGGCCATGTCCTATGGGGAGATGGAGAGGAGGAAGGTGCTGTGGCCAAGGAGGGTCTAATGGGTGGATGGTGGCAAACATAGAACCTAGAAGTAGATGGGCTCACTGCTGAGATCATTCCTGAGTACTGGTTCTTTCCTTTTTGCACATTAGCATTAAAATGTTTTGGACTTTCCCCTGTCTGTGTGTCAAGTGCTGGTTGAAACAAAACTCACCTTCCAGTCAGGGCTGCTTACATCAGAAAAATCCCCTCTGCAGTTCCCTCTCCCTCCAGGAATCAAAACCTCTCCTGAGGAGCTTCAGGTTCTTCCCACCTCCCATTTTTCCACCTTCCTTGTTCCTTTTCCCAGTTAGTTTGGTGGAGGATCCGTGCATGGCCATGGACCCTATTCATGGGCTGCCTTCCTAGCTCATCTCCTGCTCATGGACCTCCCAATGCTTAGGGTTGATCCTGCCCTGCTCCCCTTGCTTTACTCAGGAGTAACTGCCCAAGTTGAAGGAAAAGCATCACCCAAAGCTCTCGTGGTGATGTTCTAGTGAAAAAAAAAAAAAAAAAAGTTTTTTCTGGTGGGAAAAGTTTCTGGGGAAGGTCAGATCCTGCTGCACACCAGGAAATCTTCAGAGGCGATGAATCCCTAGGCTTCCAAATGCAGAAAGGGCTTTGGTGCTGGTGTGCACGTTAGGAATGACCCCAGTGCCTCCATGCTGCTATTAAAACCTTTTAATTAGCCATGGGAAACGGCTTGGAGTAGCCATTTGTCTGCCACGAGGATGTGAGGGATAACAGAGCGTGCTGATGACCTGCCAGCTCTCTGAGAACTTAATATCGGGAGTCCTGATGGGGAAATCAAGCATGGGGACATTAATGGGGCTGTGAACCAGGTGCATTTCTGCACATATGGAGATGGCAGCCACCCAGTTTTGCTGTTTTCCATGCTTTTTGCACACTGCCCAGACATTAGATATTAGCAAATCCAGCCCTGCCTCATCAATCCTTGCTTTTTCCCGATGCATCTCACACCGAGACCTCACAGCAGAAGACTTGGCCTCAAACCAAGCACATGGGATTCACAAAGCACAGCTCCATTTGAGCCAAAAAAAAAAAAAAACTCTCCCACAGATCAGTCAGCTGTGCTGAGCTCAGCTCCATGTCGTCCCCATCAGCTGAATATCCATCAGCCCAAAAACACCTATCCATCTGGTTTTCTCCCAAAAGAAATCAAGGTGAGAAGGTGCGAGTGTGCATAGCCAAGGGTGTTGGGCTCGCCCTTCATCTCACCCCCGTGTGCTCCCCCATCAAGTGCTTCCCATGGAGCTGTTCTGTGCTGCCACATCTGCTGCCAACAACTCAGCGGTGGGCGGTGGGATGTCTCCTGACTCTTAAGCAGTGGCAGATGGTTTAGCAAATGGTTGAAATAGTGCTTTTTTTCTCGATTGCTCAATAGCTTTCACTTGCTTTGAGCAAAGCCAAGGCTGGTGGTGGCATCTGGGAATCACCTGCTAAGCACAAACACCCTCGTGTAACTCTAGAGATGCTCTGTCGCAAAAATAAAATCATAATAATAAATAAAAGCCCAAGAGGCGATTTAATGGGACTAAAAAACAATTTTATTATTTTTAAAGATGAGTTTCAGTTGCTCCTGAACAGCCTATCAGTCAGCAAATTGACTTTTGATGAGTAATTCCTTAAGAAAAGGAGGTGGAAAATCATGAGGTGTGCACACAGCAAACTCTTTTAGGAGAAATCAGAATTTCTACTAAGGCTTTGTCCTAAAGATACCAATCAGAGAATGGGATTTACACACATAGACCAAAAATAAGGGCTTTTCCACCCACTTTGCCTGGCTCTGACTAAACCCAGCTTGAAATAAATCACCATGAATATTCAACGCACTGTGGGAGCACTGGGTACTCAGCGCAGAAGTGCAGAAACCCAGGGCAGAGCAGTACAGGGATTTGATGTTCAAACCTGTGCAATGGAACATTGCACAATGGAACAAACCTGTGCAAATGGAAATTGAACCTGCCATGGAACCAATGTGAAAGGTAAAAAAAAAAAAAAAAAAAGGGAAGAACACTTAAATAGGAGGAAAAAAAAATCTTTAAAAGCTTTAATTCTTAGTAAGTTAAAAATGTGCTTTTCCACATCTTACCTGTTGACCCCTTCCCTAGCCAATGTTTTATGGAATTCAGCTGTTCTTTATAAATATAGGAAGAAGAAAAGCAGATGAAACTCTGCTGAAACTCAGACAACATCCCACAGATGTTACCTGAGGAAGAGTGGGTTCCTTTCCTTATGAGGTGCTAGAGGTTTAGGGTTGGACTCTTAGATCTCACCAGCTCCAGATGGGCTAACCCCATTCTTGCACAACGCTTTCTCCTCCACATGCAGTTTCTGGTGGGAAACCTTGGCCTTGTAGCTCTTCCTGCACACTGAGCTCTTGCAGGGAGCTTCTTCCATATGGCTCCTCTTGTGGGTGATGCACCTGGAGCCCTTCCCATTTTCAGGACATTTATAGAGTCTCTCCCCGCTGAAGGTCCTCTGGTGTCACACAAAGTCGGAGCTACTACAGAAGCTCTTCCTGCAGTCAAGACAGCTGTAGGGTCTCTCCCTGGTGTCAAGTCACCAGTGAATAAAAAGGTTGGTGCTGTGGGTGGAGCTCTGTCCAAGCAAAGATTTGGCTTCCCACACAAATGAGAATTAAATTAAAGGGAAAAAAAGAATATTTTTTTTAACGAAAGGGAAAAAAAAAAGGAAAAAATGAAAGGGGAAAAGGGAGGGGGAAAGAGGGATAAAAAACAAACAAACAAAAC
>JBBPDF010225328.1:0-12239 GCA_037974715.1 Lomanotus vermiformis | reverse complement strand
CGGGCACTCAGAGTGACAATTTTGAAAGTAAAAATTCGGTTTTGTCAAAATAGCGGGCACTTAGGCGAAACGGGCATTCAGCTGGAGGGCACTCTCACGGAAACTACTGTACTAGCTATTAAGGTCCACTTTGGCTTGGTCAAACTAGCACAGAGGTGGAAAGTCAGATCAGTAGAACGACCAATTTCTAATAAACCGTACAACTTGAGTACTTAATTTCCTTCTTAGGAGTTATCTCAGAAACTTCACATTTCAAATATAATATAATAAAGTCAAGAACCTTCCCCCTGTCATTTTTATTCGTCAGAGCCAATATGAAAGTATAATTATGCCAAAGAGAATTATCTTTTGAAATGAGCTTTATGATCCACTTTCTTGAAGTGGAGCAAAATATGTAAATATATTCACATTTACAAAGTTAAGTTCTCTGCACTACTGAGTCACAAAACATGTCAGAATTCGTTTGATGGGAAAAGGGCGATTTAAATGCTAGTTGTTTTGTATATAATGCAGTATGTATTTTTGAAAGGAAGATCAAGAACATAAGTGTTTACGAAAAGTGTTTTCTTTTTTTTTCAACTAAAACAAATGATATGGATTGTGCTGATCTGTTCTGTCAACTAATAAAAAAGGGTACTGGTAATTTTTAAAAAAGCCATCATTTGCAAAAACTTATGCGCAGTATTGAAATGTAAAAGAACAGCAGCTGCCTCTGGATTTCCTCTTTAACTTAAGACGGCGCATCTGATTGCCATAATAATATAGTAAATTACAAGATGGAGAAAATCTCTTTTTTGCATATACACTGTTCACTGTAATTAACATTTACCTCAGAGTAAGCTGTGATTGATTTGGAAGCTCTTCAGAACAATACTTTTGAAACAGCGAACAGTCCATACCACCAGAAGTGGAGCTCTTGACAGCAGAAGGTCCCAAATCGTTTATGTACCTCAGGAATTAACTCATTGGGCATGGGACATCGTCCAGCTCAGTTCAGTTTACTTATTTTTTTTTGCAATACTTTGTTTGAAGGCATAATAATTCTGCAAAATTATGCCAAAAATCAAAATTCTTCCATATCTACGCTGCAGGTGAAGTTCCGCTGCTTGATTGATCCATTTCTCCCCAATCTCGCTACTATTGCAGCGTTCGTGGAAAACTAAGATTAAGATGACAGTATTAGTATTACGTGCCCATAAGATCTTGCTAAATAATGCAAATGTATAATCATGAACAGGTTTATCAATAAGCTAGAGGAAGAGATAGCCGAATCATAAGCCGGCTTCAGAAAGAAAAACTGCACAAGAGATCATATATACAATGTACTGAACTCAACATTTCATACTCATATTCTTATATATAAAATCATACTGAATTGGAGAGACTTAAGAGTAATAAGAGTATACCAAAGCCTTTGACTGTGTGCACCACAAAAAACTGTGATAAACACTCACAGACGATATGACATTTATATGATGATATACCACATCTATTCAATTTGTACGCAGAAGATATAATGAGAAAGACGAAAGAAATCTTTAATATAGTGAAGTGATAATAGACAAAAGGGCAGGGTATTGATATATACGCCGAAAATACAAAATTACTAAATGTTTGTGAAATTTTTACACTACACCAAAATGATATAAACAAGGTACAGGCATTTGAAATGACTTTCTATTTTAAAAAATCCTCCAAATAAAATGGAAACGAAAAATCACAATCGAAGAAATCAGAAAACATCAATTAAAAAAACGACTTAATTAGAGAAAGAGGGGTACTAATTGCTATTTTAAATTTTTCTCTTAAGTAATGAAAAACTACCCCCCAGGAATGCTAAGTCCACAAATTTGATTTTTTTTTTCTCATGATGCAGAGCGTAATCCTCAGGAGAGCAGCAAGCATCCAGGGAGGCAGAGAAACATGAACTACACTGCAGGAGATGACACTCCCTCTTGCAGGCACCCCCCCCCCCCCCACCTGCCACAGCATCAGAATCTGGTTGTTGAAGCCAAAGGGTACACCATGTCCACTTGACTTGCCACCCCGAATAAACGTAAGCCACCATAACTCATGCCAATAAGCAAACTTAATGATGCATTTGTACATCTTTTTTAATTGTTTCATATCATATCATATTTTTAGAGGCTTATTGAGTACTTTGACCCTAGTCTTAAAATAAAAGTAACAAATAGATGGAACGTATAATTATTCCAGGAGGGAAATATTACATATGCAGTCAATTATCAAACATGTTCATAAGATCATGGAGTTCCCAAGTTTTTTCTTGTTTTTCTTTCAATTAAAAAGGTGGCCTTTTGCGTTCAAGATTGCTGAAGGATCTGGCAAATGGACAGATTATTGCCCAAGTTTGGGCGTTGGCTGTTATGGGCAAAACATTATCTGGACCGTGGATGACGAAATTTTATTCAAGCAATATGTCTAATCTTGACATGGTGAGAATGATCAAAGTGAACTTTTAGCAGACTATGTATTTGAAATATAATCATATTGGCACCCTAATCAGGTATCAGATGGCCTGCTTCGACTTCTTTTTGCCATGGGCGAGAAGTGACCTGAATTGCCGTGGTAATTTATATTTCTTTACCGAACTGGTATCCTAAGATTGAAATATCAAGGTGGTCGTTATTTTTGTTTTAAGTGTACCGTATACTTTGTATGTCGTTTTATAGGCTACAATGCTGAAATGAGTAGCCTTCTTAAGTTATTGTGCATCCAATTTAAATGTTGTCATAGAGTGAGATTAAATAATAAATTGTTAAAATACAAATCCCAATGAAAAACTGCATGTTGAAATTTCAGTTAAATCCAATGTGAAAGTTATCCTAGCCAGATTAATTAATGCAATGTGAATCTTAGAGACTGAATGTCCAAATTTTCATCATATATTTTTACTAACTTATAGTTAACTAGAGAAGATCTACATTCTTGAGCTGACGTGTAATTATTTATTGGTTGTGGGTTGTTTTTTTTTTCAGCGCCCCTTTGTGAAATCAATGGAAGGGCAGTTTCAGGCCTGGTTGCAAAGACCACAGGAATTGCTGCAGCCTACCATCAATGCCTTTGGAGAGCAGCTGTCAATTGATGAAGATGACGTTCTGACAGCTCTTCACCGATTTGTTGGAGAGGTGGACATTCAAATGGAAGCCATTTTAGCCCTTCTCCAAGCCAGCTTGACCATTATCCAGTGGCAGCTCATTTCAATTCTTGAAACGGATGAGCTACCATCAGATATTCAAGAGGCAGTTTCATCAACCCCCACCCACAATATGGCTGCAGAAAGGACCCTTGGGTCCCTAGGTAAAATGTACGGGAAGGCACCTATGGCTACTGGGGGTTTTTAAATGGCAAAGTCATTTTTAAAATGAATGAATGTTTAGAATGGCTAGGCAGGCAAGCTGATAAGGAGAAAATAATAAATTTTGCCAAATCTGAAGCGAGGACTGCTCGCGTCAAAAGAGGTGTGTTGGATAGGGCCTTGCAAAGAGAAATTAATAAAAGAAGAGGGCTGGTTGCAGATGAAAGAAAAGAAAAAAACAGAAAGCGAGTTAGAAAGTCCATAGTAAATTCAATTAAGTCTGGGTCAACATCAGACTTAGCATGCAGTGATGCTCTGAAGGAGAGGGTAGAGTCTTTTATTCAGTCTCCTGACAATTTAATTGGATTAACTTTAATACATACTTTTGATTGATCAGAGTATTATGGAAGGATTAATTCCATGGAGCAAGAGAATGTTATTATTGGCTACTGGGGTCTTAATGAGTCAGAATCCAGCTCTGTAGACCACTCTCTGCCCATAGTTGATTTTTTTTGTGATGCTTTTTTAGACTTGATTGTGTTTTTGTAAGTCACTATACTTTTGTATAAAAATAATTGAATAACTCATCCTGTGTGATTAGTATAATGATATATTAATATGCTGAGTGAGTTAAAATCATTGATTCAATTGTTTGGTTTAAAATCTTGCGCTTGAGATGGAATTAATTTCTTCTATTTTCTTATAATATATCCCACTTCTGTTCCAATAAATAATCTGTTTGCATATTGAGAGGGTCATATGTTATATATATAAAGTGTGTTGCTTATGAAATTACCTACATTTTAATACCGTGTACATTACATACATGCACCCATACCATGTCAGCTTATAAAAGAAATGTAAGATTTTTTGCTTGTGAGATGAAATTAATTTCTTCAATTTACTCATAATTTATCCAACTTCTGTTGCAATGAATAAGGTTTTAATGTATAGTAGATTAACTGTTTTATTATGTTATTACTCACAAAATTACCCACATTTTAAATGATGAATATATATGTGTTTGTTGGGGGGTGTTTTTGCATGTGAGATGAAACTAGTATCTTCAATTTACTCATAATTTATCCAACTTCTTTTCCAATAAATAATCTGTTTTCATGTATAGTAGATTGATTGTTTTATTAGTGTATTGCTCATAAAATTACCCACATTTTAATATATTATACTATGTTGTAGCTTTCTCTGTTCAAAAGTTATGCATGTTTTTTTGCACGTGAGATGAAACGAATTTCTCAAATATATTCATAATTTATCTGACTTTAGTTTCAATAAATAATCTGTTTTCATGTATACAAGAGTAATTGTTTTATTAATGTGTTGCTCTTAAAATTACCTACATTTTGATATAAAATACTTTACTGTAGCTTCACTTGTTCAAAAGTTATCCTAACTTAAGTGTTATTTATAAGCCTCGGCGGCGGCAAAATTCTCCTTTTAAAAGGCACTAAAAATTAAATATGAAAAAAAATCATAACTTTTGAACAAATGAAGATATTCAAAAAATTTAAAGAGTAAAATGATCAGTGAGCCAAAAGACATCTTTTGAGCATGTTGTTTTAGTCCTACCAATTATTCAAAATTTTAGCTAAACTGCCTAATAATAATAATAATAATAATAATAATAATAGTAGTAGTAACAATAATAATAATAATAAATACCTTTCCATCTCCAGAGCTTATAAGGATATCAATGCCGTACACCTCGTGTACATCAAAATCACATGATTCATGCTCCTTCCTGTTTGGATAAAGGAAAAAAGTTCATTTCTTTTTAAAACGCTTACATTTAAATTTTAAAATAAACAAAAAAAAAACAATATAAAACCCAACACCTTTGAAAAGAATGGAAGCTATTCCATTGATCAAAATCAATTGAAGTAGTTTAAATCAAAACAAACGTGTTACTAAATGCTACACTTCATGAAATAAACAACCTTGAAACAAAACTTCACATTACATTAAAAAAAACCCTGACTACTCACTGATACCTTTCTTTGATTAACACATGTTATGTCATTTAACAACAGCATTTAAGAGAAATTTAAAATTACTTCTGAGCATCTGTGGGATTCTGAATGAAAGCTTTCTCTCCATCAATGACATGGCGTTTCAACTGATGAGATAACATACCTTCAAGAAAGAAGCATAAATGTATATTATGTCTCCATCGTATTGGGATTGGTAAAATTAAATACACTAGGCAAATCATGACATCCTACTAGTCTATACGTTTTCTTTCCTTGCTCTTATGAATATTAACATCAAGCTTCCCCTAACATCTTACTTAAGGACTTCAAAGTAGGCACATATGCCTATTTCGTCTGTCAACAATGTATGGAATCTATTCATGATAGCTGACAACATGCTTTCACTCTCTTTCACACATATTCCATCACAACATCTGGCAGCGTCTATCTTTATGTCACCATTCTGGAATTAAGTGTGCAAAGCTAAGCCTTGGGGGCAATGCCCCAGATTTTTGTTTTTTTATCATCAATTTTAAAAACAAATTTAATTATAGCCATTGCATTTCAAAAGTTCCATTTGACTAGACTTAGATCCAATGCACATCTAAACATTAACCTCCTTTCAGGAAATTTCATTGTCTACAACGTAGGAAAACAACTGCTTTTGAGTGTTAAGCCATTGTGACTTTATTACATTTCAAATGTTTGGCAGCTCTGATCATTTACAAGAAAAAGAGAGCTTTATGGAATAAAAAAATCTACCTCTAAATGAGCAATGGTAATGACATTTTCACATCAAATGGACAAGCTAAACATTTATGTTCAGATATGCAAATTAACTTACATGAAAATGTATTTTGAATATCTAATTACAGAGCATTGTCTACCAAGAACATTCATTACTTGTGACTATAAAAATATAAAATAGTAATACATTTTCTGAAAGTTGAAAAAATATACATCAGAAAACCAGAATCATTATCTGATATGAATGTGTTATTGTGGCATTCTATATAAATGATATTAATTTTGACAGCCTTTTTCCTGTCTTGTAATTTTCTTCATAGAAAAGTGATGACCTCAATAAATTTTGACTTGAAGGAAAACGTTGACATAGCCAAGGTGTCCAAAAGCCATTACTCTTTCTCAACTATACACAATCACAAAAATTACCAAGCCATTTTAATTATAAGAAACCTGAAATAAGGAAAAGAAATTGCTTACTTAAATGAAAGTTGAAAAGCAGTTAAGAACATATCAAAGGGACACAGAAGAGAATATATAAAAAACTGGTGAATCCATTTGAACATTCCATTATTATTATTCAATCAGCTATGTACATTGTTATTTGCCCTCATTATAAACAAAATTGGAAATTCAGTCCTCTATCCAGTGGCTCGACATCCCCAGTAAGCCAATAGATCGAGGATCATCTTCATCTAAACTAACATTTTCACTTATTTTCACTAACATGGAATGCAGTCCAAATCATTTTCCTCTTCACTCAGATTATTCATAAATGCAGAAAACTGATTCTGGAGCAATTTTAAATAGGGTTGATCAGATCAGCCTAAACATTCTGTAGATTAGAGAGATAAAGTATCATTCCAGGATAAATGAGTATGTAAACAATTCAGGGATCAACAATAAAAATGAAGGTGCACCTTCAATGGGCTTGCACTTGTAATCTTCAGTGACTTTCTGAATGCCATCTGTTACAGAATCATTCTGAAAATAAGAATAAGTGTGAGTAGAATCGAGGACAATGATACTGATTATATCTTATAGTGAGGTTACATAATTTAAGTTGATTATAAATTAAATACAATTATTTTTTCTTCTTAAACTCATTTGAACTTTTATATCATGATTTTATTTACACATACATGCTAGACATTGAGCATTACATTTAAGTGTAAAAATCCACTTATCCAGTTTATCAAATAAGATTTCTAAATAGTCTTATCAGGAAGCATTTTCTCCATTATGCCCTCTTCATTAAATGCAAAACAATTACATAATTTTTCATACTAACCGAGTTTCCTGGTTTGACAAGACGTAATGCTGCTTCCAAAGCTTTTTGAGCAGCCATCATAACATCAGCCTTTCTGCCAGTTACTGGATTCTCCTACAGGAAATGGGATAAGGGGATGTCAATTAACCAGTTGCTTACTTACTCATACATTGTATTGAAATCTATTACTGCATTCTCCACTTGGTCACGATACTTTGTCCTTCTCTGTCTAACTAAAAAGTAAACATGTCTTGTCAAAGTCTAGTTTCTCTTCCAACACTACCATCTCATTCCAACGTCCACTGAATTCTTTAAATGTTTGTCCTAAAAATGTCAGTCAGTCATTGTCTTGTGATGCAATTTTTAAATCAATGTCATGTGCTGCGTCCTCCAACAGTCTGCGGTGTTTTAGAACTATTCCCAGCGACATGTTTAGGTAAGAGGAGAAACATGATCTAGTTCTATTAAGTTAAGTAACAGAGCAGGCAATGAATTGTGATGTTTAGCAACATTATCTTTGTCTCCATATTCCTCTGTCGTGTTGTCTGCCTGTGGCACTGTTAATGATCTTCGCTGGGAGTGGATTTTGACAGATTCCAGTGTTCTTTTGGGCATCAGGCACCGCAGGCATGGATATGTACATTAAGGACCCAACAAGCCATAGATATTGCAAAGAAATTCACAATCCCCATTTCAGAAAATCTTGGATTGCTTTTTCCCTCCAGGTGTATGTTTGGAGGGAAGCAATGTTATCACCAAAAACCACCGTCCAAAAATCACACCATGTTTACATGTATCTCTAACTGGTGATAATAGTACTAATACAATCACTGTGGTGTTTTGCTTTGGGTTGGTTTTTCTGTATTTCCTCTCAGTAGTGAAAATTTAAAGGAAATTTTGCCATGATCCCCCTCGATCTTTAACCAAATCTCGTTCAGTGGGATAAAAACATCATGCCATGTCAAGATCTGTCAGTTTGCATAAGAATCCAACATGTTATCCACAAACTTTACCAAATGGTACCTCAAAGTCTCCCTCTTCATTCACAAATAACTGATCTTCCACTTTTAACAAATCCTCTTATTATATCTCTAGAAAATTTCCTCACAGATAATTCATTTCTAACTGTACCATTTCCATTTCCTTCAACAACTGTCCTTGTTTCCTACCTTTAAGACAACTTAACCCTAAAGCCTCTTTCATTGCTGGTGTTTTTCTCTCGATATCTTCCCTTTTTATCTAAATCCAGCTTTTTTTTTTTTTTACAAATGATCTGTCTGTGTATTGATGGTACTTTCATGTCCTGTGATTGTTCTGACGTCTGTGCAACAAAAAAATCTAAGTCTCCATAATATTTTTGTACGTTTTCTTTTGGTCGGCATCCTCACCAATAACGAGTCCTTTCTAAGGGCAACGACTTTGCAAAACCAGCAGCTGCCCTTTTGTTTTGCATCAAATAACTTTTAATTGTTTTTATTGGCTGTGCTTAATTTTCTTGTGTGTGCTGAGCAGTTCTGCATTTATGAGTGCTTAATCAGTTGATTTACAGTACTAAATGAATCCCTAAACGTCATGTCATGTTTGAATATTGGTGATGTTGATGTGTGAATTTTTTTTTTTCTGTCTTGATGTAGCAAGAGGTGATGAAAGAATATGCTGGTCAACTGATGGGGACTGAGCTGTATTTTGGTCTATTTCCGTATAGCTAGTCATGTGTGTTGAAATGGAATGTATGAAGAGATTATCATTACGAAGGATATGAGCTGATGTGTTTTCATCAACACTAGTACTAGTAGTAGAACCATGACTTTGTTATGTATATGTCGTGTCTGCTGTGGTGTTGCCATTTGTTTGGTCTGGTTATCTGGTGAGAGCTTTAAAGGGAATGCAGCCACTTATTGAGGTATGAACGTATATGGGGCAATCTTCAATTTCTTCATTCTCTCTGAACAAACTCCACACATCTTTAATGCATTCATATTTGTCTTTGGCTGTTATAATGGAAGTTGCTCTTTGCTTGCGCTTGATTGTTCTAACCACTGTCACACATTACATGCAAATGTACTTGCGATGTTTATCCTTTTCATCTCTTTTAATATCTCCATCAGTCTTCACACAATCAAGGTTTTTGGCATTGTTTAACATCTTTTTTCGATAAATTGATTTGAGCACAAATATGGCAAAGTTTAAAGACAGAAGCAATGTGACTGTCTAATGTATGAGCCATTTCACTATAAAAATGAAAAATCTATTGAGTCAATAATCCATAACAAACACACACTTCACACAACGTACAAAGTTGCCACGTTCGTGTAACTCTAAATAGAAGCAATGATTACCACATAAAAGTACAACAATGCAAAGGAGAATTACATTAAGTTTTTCAAAAGACCGAAATATCACCTCTACAAAACATAACCGTAGCACAAGAATGAACAATCATAGAAAGACCAAATTACCACACATTGACAGAGAGATTTTAGAGTTGTAGAAGCACATGTTATCAAAAGAAAGCAGCGGGAACCAGTAGCTTCTCAATTATTACATAACTAATGTCATAAATACAATATCACATGCCTACTCACCTTGTTTGCCCCAACAATGACGGTATGAGCTGCCACTGCCACATAGCCATCTACATGCGCGCCGAGATCACTGAAAAATTAAGACAAGCATTTTATGATATCAGACGTAGATTAGGTTTTTCATTGGTTTAGCCTTTTTCTTAATCTACAGTAAGTCATCTGAGGGAGAAGGATCATTTGTATTCAGACCAGTGACAGGCTGAAAGCAAAATAAGTTCAACTGAAAAATGAAGTTTGACATGTATGGGGATTGTGGGAATCCCATCAGTGTGGAAAATGTAGTTACCATTGGGTACACTATGATTCTTTAGCAAACTACTATCAGTTAAAGGTGGGAGGGAGCAATGGGGTTGGGAAGAGAAGACTTGGCAGTCAGAGAGAAATACAGTGGAATTCATTTGACAAAAACTTGTTTTACACGAATTTGGGCCTTAACATAACTGACGCGAATTCCCGATTTTTCATCTTTATTCAATTAATGCAATATTCCAGAACACGACCTCAAATTTTGCTGGTTCCTGTTTACACGAATCAAAACCGGCGCTTCACATAATCTTTCTTTCAGTTTCCCCACCTTTCCCCTTACGAATGTATGTCTAAGAGATGGGTTATAAGAGGGGTAAAGAAAGGTTTTAAGTGAGTGAATATTGTATATATGAATATGAACAGTCCAAAATGCATAAAGCTTAAAAAGAAATTGCTCGTGAGCCATTACATCTCTATTGTATGCCAGATAATCATACATCCTAAATAAAAAGCATTTTCTTATATAATATATATATATATATATATATATGTATTATTCTTTGTAAGCTATCAAAATGTAGCAATGTAGAGCATTTCATTATTTGTCTTAAAAACTTACATTTTCACAACATCACCGTCTTTCATTATCACATCAGAATCAGATTTCAGGGGTGAAAAGTGACAAATGCAGTTGTTGATAGACACGCATGTAGGAAAGGCAATACCTGGGGAACATTTCATTTATTTGCATGTCATTCGATTTTGTATGATACAAATAAAATATACATTTATCAACTTTTTAGATTATTAAGCAGATTAGGTGATACAAGCTGAAAGAGCTGGTATGGACAGAAGAGAATGCTGTAGGATTAGGAATACTTTAGGATTGCTTGAGGATTATAGCTGGACAGGTTTCACTTAAGAAATGAAATCATTTTCACCACTCTCAAAAGAAGAAATATCTGAGCTAAAAAACAGAAAAGTCTACTGTCGCATCATCTGGCTGCCATTTATTAAATCTAACATGGCCACTTGACAAAACATATTGCAGGGGAACAAATAAGAGCCACAAAATTCTAATCGGTAAAGACATTTTTTCCACTCTAAAGAGCCAGGAACGAATAAAACTTGATGCAAAATGGTAGGAACAAATAAAGATTTTAAAATACTTTTGAGACCTGCTTAACCAGAACTCAGCTACATTATAAGTTATAAGTATAGGCTTACGACTATAATAGAAATTTGCTAGTTTCATGAATATAGCAAATATTCAAACTCTGAAGTGATTATATTGGTTAAGTAAAGTGATCATCAATCAAAGGGCCAAGGCAAATGAATGAGCAGCATACATTTTAATGTGCTATATATTACTTTGATGACACCAATAAAAAGCAAATCTGTTTATTATCAAACATGCACATTTTTCCAACACAGAATGAATGACTGTGGACAGATGGTAGAAAGCTATATTCTAAATGAAAAATGTATTTGTAGAAATATTTAATGTTCTAAGAGCGAGAAATAAAATCGCATGTTAGCAATCTTAGAAAACAAAACACAAAATTTAAATCAATTTAAACTGAAAGAAGTAGTAGTGTATAACTACACTTCTAAATCAATATTGTCAACCCATGCTTTAGTCGAAGATGACCATATCCTCCCTCGAGTCTTGTGATTGGGAAGTGGAGTACTATATGATTCTTCTGCAAATTTTGCATACCTAATTAATTAGACCCTTCAACAAGGAAAATGCATTGAAAACAATTTCACTATTTCAGGATACAAAGGGATCTGAAGTCCTACTTGCCTTCACTATATTACTCTAATTTATTCATAATTATAATGCATCAAAACAATTACATGTATTGTAATACTGACTGAATATCAAATTTTCAAATTCACCTTTTTTGGGAAAAAATGTTTTTCTTTAATCAATAGAATATCAAAATGTCAGAAAAAGAAGTTTTCAAGATAACTTAATGATTCATTTTCGAGAAAACGGCAAAATTCTAGGGTTACCCATAAATGTGACGGACATGATGATGACACCACTTTTAAGCCAATATCTCAATACTTTGCATGATCTA
>JBBPDF010224220.1:0-12248 GCA_037974715.1 Lomanotus vermiformis | reverse complement strand
TGAAGAAACAGCAGTTAAGTTTTCTTGCACATGTATGGAGACAAAAAAAAGGACTAGAAAATTAAGTTATTAGTTGGGAAAAGCACATGGAAGACAATGCACAACTTTCCTGACTTCCTTGAAACAAAGTTCCAGCAGCATCACCACCAACTTTGCATTTACAACAATAGCTGATGGCAGACCATCATAGAGAAGATTGATTGGCAACGTTTGAAGTGCAAGTGCACACACACGACCCTGATAATGATGATTATTTTTCATGCTTGTGCAGTGGGGTATTTGCAGACAAGAAGACAAAAATATGTATGAAGTCTTCTACAGATTTTTGGATCAAGGAATAAACATTGATGAGCTTCTTGAAAACACAATATGATAGCTAGTGCAATAGTTTTCTTGGTGTTTGAGCTTGTAACTTCAATCAGCCTTCAATGAGTATGTCAGATGATACTATGTGAATAGGTCTAGATTCTGGATGTAGATTACTTTTCTTTGGAAACTGTTAATTCCAATTAAAATCAAGATCTAGTTTAACAGATGTAGAATCTAGTTTTAGACCGATATCTCGCCCCAAAGATCTATCCACAGATAGCAAATTATATTAGATCCCCTCTGCGTAAATGGCTCTATTCTCTTATTTTAGGCATATTACCAATATTCATCCAGTTTGATCGAGCTCATAGCTCTAGATCAATATGATTATACAGATGTCTTCGCAAAAAACAATGTAGATCAAGATGCAGCTACCTAGTAGAATACATATAGGCCAAAACTATGGATGCGTTGCATTCACTAAATTGACTATACCAAGTGTGAATCTTTCAAGTAATGGCTTGGGTTTTTTTCCTAGTGGAAAATTTTTAGATTTTACCAAGAAATATGAAACATTTGAACTTATGCTAACTTAGCCTGTGTCCTTTCTAGATCTTTTGTAGAATTCCACAAACTCCACAAGATAATGCAAGTGCCAATGCAGAATGTGAAGTACTTAACCTAATTTGGTTGACAGTCGTTTTTGTTTTAAGAGACACTTCGATAAGATTTTATTCCATCCTATAGAAGTTAAATTTTCTATAAAGCTGTCCTAGACCCATAGGATCTCATCTTCTCTAGCTATGAATGACTTCTATATTTTTCATGATTATCCATTCCATCACTTTTACCTGGGGAATTAGCTAATACTTAAGGAAAATGCATGAATCAGACAGTCTGCATTATAGAATAAGGATTCTGTGTGCTAGGACTCCTGAATCAAATATTTTAAAATACATGTGTGTTGAATTATCCCATTCTATGAACGCTTTATCAGCTGAATCTCTAGCTATGACCATCCGATTATTCTGCACGCCTCACTTGTAAATTTACTTGCTTATTAAGAATTTTTTTTTTTAAATCGCTGTTAAAGTGTTCAACCTTCCTTGAAGATGATTCCCACTTACCTTTCCCAGAAAGCAATATACTAGGGGGACAGAACAGAGGAGTTTATGTGCTATTTTCGGGTCTTGATATAGAGCGGGCTTTAGCGTCTGCTGGAACTCTTGGGTGAGGGTCTTATAATACTATATCTCTCTGGATTTTGCCTTTGTTTGAAAAAGGCTGTGGTTTTCAAGTGCAAGAAGAAAAGTCAGCACTTGCTCATGCTTTGAAAGAAAGATTTGATCTGACTTTTGTCTCTGTTTTTATAAAATGCCAAGGTAATCACTAAATTTAATCTCCATTTACCTAAATTTCCAAAGCCAACATTTTTTTTTTTTATAATAAACATTTGTCCCATTTTGGAAAGAACACTGAAGCAAATGAAAATGTCCTCTTTCTTGAATGCTGCAGTTATCATTGTGAAAATCAAAGTATTCTCAAAGAGTGAACTTAACCACAGCTTTTTCCTACTCTCAGTTTGCTTTTTAGGAAGCCTGTAACATTAATATTATATTCTGGTTATGGCTTTCACTTTTTATGATTCTGCATTTGTGGCATATCCATGTCACACAATTTGATTCAAAGATAATATATTGAAATTCTGGTTCTATTCACTGTCAATTTCTTTATCATTTAGTTTAAAAATCTTTCACAATACTGACAATTGATGGAAAGGCTTCAACAATAAGGCAGAGGTTTTAAAGTGTTTAATCGCTTGTCCTCTGCCATTCTCCCTGCTTCATTCCTTTTTTAGTAAAGTGTTACACCAAGGGGCTTTACCAAGTCTGAAATCTTTTGTTGTATTTTTCTTGAACTTTCGGCTGTTTGGAGTTTGGATACATCAGAAGAAATAGTTTAACAACATCCCTTACCTCTCAATTTAAATCTATGTAAAAGAAGTTGAGAATGATATTTCCTCGCATTTTCATGCTTGTTCAAGTTAGTTTGAGGGATTGTTGAGCAATAGGTGACAAGCGAAAAATAATGGGTTTTTTGTTTTTTCTATTTCTTGTCTGTATGTAGGAACTGTCATTATGTCAGATTTAGAGCAAAACATTTTCTAAAAGATTAGGAAATTGTTATCGTTGGATATGCCACAAGAATTCCTTTTCTTATTGCCATCGTGTCATGGCACCTGCTCCTCACCATTAATGCTTTGATTGTCATCATATTGTTTTTCCTTTATCTTTGATTGATGTTTACAATAGTTAAGTTACTCTCAACGCTCTATGAATTTAATGGTAAACTCCATGTCGTTAGGGTAGTGATGGAAGGCATTTGTTTCCGTGATTTTCATGTCTAGAATCAAAGTCAGTCCATCCTTATACTAATTCCATTCATGGAGAATTAAATTTTGTGAAAAAAACACACATTTTTTGTGTTTTTTAATGTAATTTTAGTCATTTGCCAGATATTAAATTAGCATGTAATATGAGAAATCATCTGCATCTTAGTCCTACTGAGTTTAGTTTTTCAATCTCATTTTCAGAGTAAGATGTTTTACAAGATTGTAATCTTCTGAATAAATTTTTTCACTGACCAATGTTTAAAAAAAAAAAGAAATAATATAGAATGCAGTTAGTAGGAAAACCTGGTTTCAACATTAAGAATGAAATAAATGTTTGTAATCATTCATCCTACAGTACACTACATTTATTTATATAAAGGTGACAAGTAGACCAATATGTGATTGTGTATGCTGGTTATTTCTGCTTTTCCATCATTTATCCTATAACCTCCACAACATAAGCTGTTTCATTTTACGCACCGTGATGATTAGACAAAAGTGTTATTATCTGCTAGGAACTGTTTGCCTTTTTCCCAAACCTTATTATCTAAATCATTTCAAACCTTTTGCCTTCATTCCCTTCCCTTCCCTTTCCTTATAAATCAGAGGAAAACGTGATGGGAGACATCGGCAGGGGTGTGTATGTTCTCTTTAGTGGATTGGATATAGAGAGGTGCATACTTGCTGCTGGTCCTCTAGGGTATGTATGCATATTCATGATCCTCATGCAGTGATGTGATGTTTCCATTTTGCTTCACCTCAAGCTATTTTCACATCATTTTGATTACCTAGTCACCCTTACTATTTTGAAACACTGTGTCAGTTAATATTCATCAGCAGTGTTGACACCTAATTTGGCTATCAGACACAGCTTGTTGATGGGCTTAAGAATAAATCCGTATTCAGTTTACTCAATATCGGTTATCCTGTTTTGTTTTCCTCTGCTTTATAGTGCCTTATTTTATGTGTAACAGCACTTAGTACCAAAAAAAAAAAATGCAAAATACAAAAATAAAACCAACTAATAATCTTCACAGCCATTTAAGTTGATGTTGATTTTTTAAAACTTTAATAATATATTGACATGTGTCATTATTTTTATATTGCATGTAATTTTATAAATCTCAAAGCTAAACATGTTCAAGTCAAGAATATAATCAGATCCCCATTTATTATATATATTTTTAAAAGGATTCAAGCCATTATTTATTCTTATCTACCACATTCTTTGCCTGACATGCATTTTACTTGTTTTGAAATTTAAAGTTACTTGTACTGACGGCGGTCTTTTCTCTTTTCCATCTACGAAACGTTCATTAATTTGTTTCTCTTGATCTTATTAGCAAAAGGCAAAACTAGTAATATAGTTAATGTAACAAAAGTACAAGCCACACAGCGTTGTTTTCCACTTTTTTTTAACGTCTGTTTGTTAACTGCATCTTATGTTGTGCACAATGTCATTAAATCACATTGTTGTCATATTTGTCGTACTTGTTTGTTGTGGGAGAAGGCAACAGAAATTTGAAATGAATCTTAGTAGCTAGCATGTGTTGTGCTGTTTTCACTCATACACTCTTTTCTTTTTCCAAATTAACGCTTGCAAAGATATGTTGATATAATAATAATAATATATATTTTCATTTTTCAAGTTTCTTTTATTTTTTCAACCTTTGTTTTCCAATTCTTCATTGTCTTTATTTTTGAAGAAAAAATAAGCTTGAAAGTTTTCTCCATAGTAATTTTCTGATTAATCTTTTTTCCTTTTTTTTTCTGAACAAGGAAATTTCATAATGCTAGATTTTCTTCAGTTTTTTCCTGTTTCAATTTTTTTTTCATTTATTCTTTTGCCATTCTATAATTTGCTTGAAAGAGTACCTTAAATTTCAAAGTATTCAAAGTATATATTATGAAGCAAAAGACAATAAAAGAAAAAATAAGAAAGTAAGTTAAAATATTTCAAGCAATAAGACATTCAATGTTAAATTGCACTACATAAGGTAAATTGTTTTTAAAAAATATATATCAAAAAGTCAGAAAGATGAAGCAACAAATAATATCTCACAACTCACATATTGTTGACTTATGAATATTAATTTGTAACTTTATTTTCTATCTTTTCAGTATTATGCAAGCTTGCTGTGATGTTGCCTTTGAGTATGCTCATGTAAGAGAGTGTTTTGGAGAGAAAATTGGCCATTTCCAGGTATTTCTTGTATATAAACAGCATAGTATTCCTTTCACCTAACACCTTTCTTCAAATATGGAATTTAAAAACTTCCATTTACAGTCTGACACATACTCCTCGTCCTTCCTGGAGCAAAGAGATTAAGATGAGGAATCCGTGAAACAAAGAATATGTGAAACTAAAAAAGATCACTCTTTAACACCAAAGAGCATTTTATCGCTTTAACAGTGATTGAGGAGGAGAGTAAATCTAATCTATGATCACCTTGGTAATGAATGAAAAGACTAGCAAGGGGAAGTGGAAAGCGTTAAAGTTGATCTTGGTCAAAGTCAAAAAGGATGAACAAATGAACGAACTATTGGATTGCAACCAGTTATGTGTGTGCGTGTGCATCTCTGCATACATGTATGTGACACTTACAACTGTCATCCATCATCAATCGCTAGTGATGAGTGATGGAAGTAGGGAGAAGGGGTGAGTAGGGTAAAAAGTCACTATGCCTATGCATGCCTATGTGATGTAGGGAAGTGTTATGTAGTTACATGATGTACATCTAGTCACAGTGGAACCTTTGACAAGACAAGATTTAGTAGAGTGGGAGTGGGTGAGGCACAAACACTAACACCTGCTAGTGGATTTGTTCCACCACAACTGGCTGATCTAAAATAGTAATAAGTGTAGTTTGCCGAATTTAACTTTAAAGTCATGGGTTTGGAAAAAAATGGGATGAGGAAACCCTGAAAGGGAAGGAGGAATATGTGAAATGTGTACGGAGAAAATAAAATGATCCGGTTGGGTCATTGGATTTGGACGAGGGGTCTGTGGGGACAAGGAATATGTGTTATACTGTACATGATATGAACTGTAATTACCAGGTGCTTGTTGATTTTCAATAGTTTTACTAAAGTATTGGCAATTAAGCCGCATGCTAATGCTGGTGTTGGCTTTTCCTTTAGAGAATGTCTCTGAAGGAAAGACACGGAACATTCTTTAGTAACACAGACCTAGATCCAGTGGATGCATAGAGAGATTTCATGAATTAATACTATCATCTAATCTTGACATTCCTATTCCATAGGATTTTCTGACAACTTCTTCCTTTACTGTAGAGATATCATTACAAAAAGTTGTTGTTGGTTTTGTTTCTAAGCTGCTTCATATTTTTATTGGTAAAAATGATTTGCAAGTACATTCATTGTTACATCTATTTAACTGATCTTTTTTTTTTATTTGATGGTTTTTTATAAGTTGCTTTTAATTTAAATGCTCTGATGATCTTTTCATATCCATTTACTTAGAAGGATAGGATTACAGGGCTTTCTAAATATTTTAACTTTGATGTAATTGCAGATGATACAAGGCAAAATGGCAGACATGTACACAATCCTGAATGCCAGTCGATCTTATGTGTACAATGTTGCTCGTGCTCTCGACAGGGGAGAAAGACATCCTAATGTAAGTTTCATATTGAATAACTGAAATTATTTCAGAGGCATGCTCATCTGGCCTTTTGACAATACAAGCTGATGGCTGAACTTTATTAGGAAGGCTTTGTTGTTTAGTTTTAGAACAGTCAAAGAAGAAAATATAGAATGAGAGTGAGGGTTAATTGTAATTGCTTTTAGTACTAACCCTTTCTATGCTGGGCCTAAATTTGTTTAAAATAGGTTATAGGCCCAAGAATTTCTTTTCATGCATCACTACTTATATTTCTAAGGGAAAATATTGGTTATAAATTCTCTACTGAAGTAAATTAAGAGAATAAGTTGAGCTCACTTAGGTATAAAGCCGCATTTGTTGCTGCATGCTCGACCTGTTACCAATGATGGATGCCACAGGCTTTGCAACATCGCCTTTTACGATCCTCTTAACCCCTTAATTTTCTGCAAAACCTGTGGCAAACGCCATGAAACACTTTGTTTATTATATTACCTGACAAATGACTGGTATTGATAGTTGCCTGGTTGGAATCAATTATTTTATATTTATAGGAATTTTTTTTCTTTGCAAAGCAGTATTAATTGAGCCGTATTACTAACCGAGCTGTTCACTCAAGAATCCAGTGTACTTTGTACACTGTTCAATCATGGTAGATCGTTGGCAAGGTACTTTCGAGGTTTTTTATAGTAGATCTAATAATGATTTTATAATAAACAAGGATTTTTTAAATAAAAATGCTTTATTTTGATGAATCATGTGGAATTATGCATTCAAAAAATGTCTGCAGTTGCTAATATTTCAAATTTAAAAAAAAAAATTTTTTTTCAAAAAGTATGGAAGATATTCTAATAATTTTATTGCAATTAAAAATATTTCCCTTTTCACATCAGCTTCTTAAGTTTCTTTGATATATGTATATAATTACCCCAAAATGTCGAGACTAATGGTTGTAAATCTAAAAATAGCTGAGACCTAAGTGAGTTAAGACAATCAGTTGCAAGGTTCCCTAGCTTCTTTCAATGAAACAGATTTGAAATTAACTTCACCTTAAACCTCTTTGGAATATTGCTTAATTAACTTTGAAATAGTTAAATAAGTAATTTTTAAAAATATAGATGTAAGGAGAAAGCAAATCTCAGTCCCATGTGTTTAATCAATGTTTTTGTGTATAATGTGTAAATCCCTTTCTTTTTCCAGGATTGCGCTGGTGTCATTCTGTACACAGCAGAAGCTGCCACAAAAGTTGCCCTAGATTCCATTCAGATTCTCGGTAAATGATTTGGGTTTTAGGGGGGGGGGGGGGAGGGGGTTATTATTTTTGGGGCATTTTTGTTTTTGTTGGTGGTTATTATTTTTGGGGCGTTTTTGTTTTTTCTTTTTTGTTTGTTTGTTTTCTGGGTTTTTTAGTTTTGTTTTGGGGTTTGTTTTTTTCTTTTTTTTGTGTGTGTTTTTTTTTGTTGGTTTTTTTTTTTTTTTTTTCGGGGGGGGGGGGGGGGGGTGTTTTTTTTTTTGGTTTTTTTTTTTTTTTTGTTGGATTTTTTTTTTTTTTTCAGGAGAGTGTCAATTTTCATTATTCATTAAGTGCTTATATTAACTGTTGTTCTTTTGTCATTGTCTTCCCTTTGATGATATTTAATTACATTTTGATAGACAACATTTCATTAGCTTAGATCACAGTGATATCCATGACTAAGAATTCTTGTATATATAAAAATGGTGCTGGGCATAAACCAGCAAGGTCTTGGATTTTAAAATTCTCAGAAAATAACTGAGTCATCTGAATAATTTTTTTTTTTTTTTTTGGTCAAATTTGCAGATGACTCTATCAAATTGAAACGCTTCAAAAATTATTTAGATGAAACCTGCACAATTGATTTTTTAGGCCCGCATTGGTATTTCTAAGCTTTTTTTTTTTTTTTTGTCTGAGAACCTGGAAACCCATATTTGTCTGATTTGTGTCCAACACTACTGATATTTAGATGTATGGGCACAGACAGGACTGGAATTTCATCATTTCAAATGAATGTTTTGTCTTGCATTCTTCAGGAGGCAATGGGTACATCAATGACTATCCCACTGGAAGATTCTTGAGAGATGCCAAGTTGTATGAAATTGGAGCAGGCACAAGTGAAGTGCGACGTCTTGTGATAGCAAGGGCTATCAATGCTCATTATAAGTGATGAGTTGTTTCCATGTTACCATATAAACTTGTATGTTGCTGGTATTATGTTATGACAACGCAGCCCTTCTTGTAGAAAATTATATTCATGGTTGTATTTTATTGTAATTATGAAGGGTTTCGGCCGCGTGACGGGGTGTTTTCTTCCTACTTCCAATAGCAGGTGATAGGGAGTTGGTCTTTTATAGTACATTTTATAAAGTGATTAACAAGTGTAAAGGACCTGTAAGAAAATTTCTTTTTAGGGGTTGATACAAGTAAGATTTTTAGTGGGCCTAAAGGGGGGAACATGTTTGTATGATGTTTCCCTTCCTACCCGCCGTTTCTTTTTAAAATTGTTTAAAGGCTTATTATAATTTTCACGTTTTTAGGTAGCAATTTTGTAACATTATCAGCTCACAGGTTCAAAGCTAACCCAGACTGTAAAAAAGAGCATTTTTCCAACAAAATTGACAACATGACCTTTCATTTTGGCAAGGTTGAGGTAGGATTACAAAATAAGTAAAAAGACAATGTTTGTCTTACAAATGTTTTCCTTTCGTATACTGTATAAAGATAATCTAAGGAATTCTGTCGAAGTCTGCCTGGTGGTATGTTTCAGTCAAAATCAATTGCTTCTGAGTCCAGATTTTCTCTGCATATGATTCATCATGAATCGACTTGTTAAAGTAATTGAAGGTTCACAAAGAATAAACCACTTTTTGTGCATTTCATCAAAAGTAATAGTGTTTGTGATCTTAAGATGTTGATGTGATTCCATTCTTCCAATAGTTAATGCCCATGTATTTATTTTATATTGCAAGCTGTAGCTAAGCCAACTGCTGAAAAGAGGTATAATATCAGCCATAGTCTTACAGATTTTTACAGTAAATCAGTTTCTGACATTCACATTCACATGTTCTCTGTGCCAATGTTTATTTTAATGTTATGGGTCATTGTATCTTTTTGTGTGGATTGGCTGTGGGCAATTTTATTTTATGCTTTTTAAATGTAATATTTTGTTCCTCCCTCTGTAATCTCATGAACTGGGGTTGGGAGTTTGAGGTATGGGTGGGGTGTGGTTTTTTCCTTGTCTTTTTCTCTCTTTCATTCAAATATTTCCTCATCAAGAAAATGAATAATCTTTGTAATAGTCACTATTTTTTTTATTTTTTTTTTTTTTTTTTTTTTTTTTTTTTTTTTTTTTTTTTTTTTTTTTTTTTGTATTTGTATCACCACAACCTTGTTAGAAGTGTGATTTAATAAGAAAGCAGCTCTTTATTTTATCAATGGGTTTCCCCAAAAAGCATGTGGTATTGTCTCTGTATATATTCATTGTATACTTTTTGTTTCACATTTTTGCCATGCAAAAGATACAGGCTTAAAATTCAAAGTCTTGATTGCTGGAAGTTTACAAGAAAATTTTTGACAATACATTTAATTAATGCCATTACTATGATAGTGCCATGGAAATGAATATTTTTTCATCTGATCTCACTAAAGCAAATCTTAAAAAGGGTTGATGAGTAACAGGAAGTCTTAGATGGAAAAAAAAAGAAAGAAAAAGGAAAGATGGGATAATTATCCCAGTTGCTTCAATATTGAATGGTTAACTTACATTGAATTTAAAATGTCGAATGATTGTAAGAGTGCATTAGGATTTTGCAATTGAAATGGCATCATGATGATTTGTTTGTTACAGCAAGTTAATCTAGGAACTGAATTTTGCTGTTTTGCCCTGTCAGTGTCCGTCAGTATTTTAGGACATTTGTTGGAAGGGCGTTGTTTACTTTGGTATGTGGTTGAGTATTAGTATTTGTAACTGAATGAGGTTTCACTACCAACAACCAGAAGGCTGTTCTGTATTTTTATTATATTATGTATCCTTCTCGGCATGAAGTTGATGGATATTTGTTGTGTACACCGGAATTTATTTATAATGATGACAGATGTATGGAGACCAAAACTCTTCACAACAGAATAAAAATTCCTAGACAGTTCATTAATGCACACCCTGATATATGATTTTAACTAGGAAGGCCTGTTGAAATAGTTCTTGTGCAATGAGCCAGCACCCTCCCCAACCTCATCACTTTTCTTTCTAGAATTTCCTTTGCTTAACATTTTGTTTCTTCTAGTAGTGGAAATCTGTTGTAGCCAGAGAAAGTGCTTCATACACTACCTCTCAATAGCAGATTTCACTACAGACTCGTATTTTATTTATACCTTTGTTTAAAACATATCATTTTATTGCAATTGAAATGTACAACAGGATACACCATTAAAAAGATCTTTGCAATGGCATACAGGTATGTTAGATTTTCAAGGGTTTTTTTTTCTTTCTTTTATCTTTCATTTTTCCCCTTTCTGTTAAGGGCCTTTCTGTCCCGCTCTTCATATGAACCAAAATATGTAGATCTAGTTGATCCACGCTTTGTAATCTCAAGTAATATTATCATATGTCATATAGGTTGATTCAATCAATGTGTGACACTAAAATACTCATGTGACAATGTTCAGGTTACATAAATCTACACTTGTACAAAAAGGAAAGTGATATCTTCAGCTTTTGTCAATAGTGAGAGGTGTATTTAACAACAACAAAACGTAAGCCTTGTCCCTTACTTTTCTTTATATGGGAGTTTATATTTGCATATTATATTTGTTTTGATAATGATGCACAATAATAATAAGACACTAAGTAAATGCAGAGTTTATACTCCTCACTGTATAGAGTGTATGGAAGAAAATAAAGTTGTGATAATATAAATAAGTCTAATTGTGGAAGTATGTTTTTATATATCTGTATCTGTAAGAAATGTGATAGTATGCATGTTTTTTTTGGTATTTATATTATAAGAAATGCGATGCTGTCATGTGCCTTTGTATGAATGGACTGAGAAAAATTCATAGAAATTTTCATTATAATTTTTTTCTTCTTTCTCAATACAAATATATCTAGATGTGTTATCAAGCATAGTATCATACAGGCTGATTTAGCAATGGAGTTAAATTATATGGTCACAGTGGCTCAGTGGTAGCACTCTGGACGCAACTGAAAAGTTGTTGGTTTGAGTCCCATTGAGGCCCTTCGTGATTTAATCCCTGGGCAAGGTTATTTACACTAATTGTCTTCGTTTGCGGCTCTGCTGTTGCTCAGTTTTTGGTGAAAAGCCAGAAGACAAATTTTATTTTATTTTACTTTATTTATAACTGCTGATTTAATACTTATTGAGAGGAATCAACTTTTTTCATCATAATTATTTCATCGTATGAATGTGTTATAAAAGACAGGGCTGACTATGGATTGACCTATCTGTATGATGCTTTTGTTTCAAATGAGGTGCTGTGGTTTCTCAGGTCACCTTTCATAAGTTCGGCTATGTATCAAGATTTTATATGGTTTCCATTTAAATCAATGAAAATGGCACAAGTCAAAGCCTTGCTGAGGAAGGCTTTTCATTACAGATCTCATTTCTATACTTATCAGAATTCTAGGCTTTGTAATTAACTGTTCTATATCAGTTTAGAAACAAGACCTAATATTAATGTCTAACTGTTGTAAAGTCATTTACGATCAAATCACAAAATTCATGTAAAGATATAATGCCATGGTTATGCACATGTAATTATTGTGAAGCCATTTAGGGTCAAGGTCACAAAACTCTTGTAAAAAAGATATAGTGCCATGGTCATGTACAGGTAATTATTGTAATGCCATTTAGGGTCAAGGTCATGTGGATGTTATAAAAAGCTTTTAGGAC
>JBBPDF010223117.1:0-16797 GCA_037974715.1 Lomanotus vermiformis | reverse complement strand
CTTCCTAAAAAACTTTATGCAGGAGCCGAAAACAATCTCGAAGGGTCGTTATAAAATAACCGTCTAAACATACTTACTTAAAGCCTGCCGTCATTGTTAAAGTTAAAAGTACAACTAGCCTGCTGGTCCAGCCGTCCTTAAGTCTAAGTACGACTAGCCTAAAGGTCTAACTGTACTTAAAGGCGGTAAGACCTGTAGGCTGGTCTTCCATAAACTTCTAAGTACAACTAGATCTAGTCTGCTGGTTTAACCATTCTTAACTTTAAGTACGTACAGTGGTCTCCGCCTAATAACCCGCACTTTTGTGACAAAGAAAACGGGCTATTAGATGGAGCGGGTTATTAGATGAATAGTCAAGGGGGAAGTAATGAACGTATAATATTTGATAAATTGTAGCGCACGATAGCAAAGGGGCTACTTTCTAGTTGTGGCCATCCAAATGGTAACGTTGATAGACTCGGCCACAAACACGCGAGTGGTGTGTTTCGTCCAATGTCAGGACTCATCAGTGTGGCTAGAGTAATTAGTAATGGTGAAAGCGACATGCTGGCTGCTAGGCCTAGTTACATCGTGAGAGCGTGTAGGTCTTGATGAAAGCCTAGGCTAGGTCTATCTACCGGATCACGTGTCAACGGTAGGGAATATATGTTTACGTTGGAATGGTGGACTGGCAACGTTAGATCCACTGCAACCGCCACACAGCTTCCCCCACTGTGGTGAGTGCTCACACTGATGAGCCTGAGTTCAAGTCTATCTGAAAGTTGAGTGTATAGAGACTTGCTTGCATGGCTGTGAGTTGTCGGACCATGGGTAGATTGTTGAGACATCTCGATCTAGAGTCTGGGATCTAAAAGTCGAGTGAGTTGAGACTTGTCTGCATGTCTGTAATTTGTTGTCGGACCATGTGCAGATTGTTAAGATTAGATGTAGATCTAGAATCTGGAGTTGAAACTTCGAGACCTCTGCGTTGGTTGAATTTTCAGTGATGAAGCGAACGGCTGTCATCATACTCTGTTAGGTCTGGAATCTGGGATCTAAAAGTCGAGCGAGTTGAGACTTGTCTGCATGGCTGTGACTTGTTGTCGGACCATGTGCAGATTGTTTAGATCAAGATCCAGAGTTTAGAGTTGAAACTTCAAGGGCTCCGAATGGTTGAAATTTTCACTTGAATGGGCCTCACGATTCCAAAAGAGAATCCATTCTGTTATCACGTCGGGGTCACCAATGTAGCGCACGATGGCAAAGGGGCTACTTTCTAGTTGTGGCCATCCAAGTGGTAACGTTGATAGACTCGACCACAGACACACGAGTGGTGTGTTTCGTCCAATGTCAGGACTCATCAGTGTGGCTAGATTAATTAGTAATGGTGAAATCGACATGCCGCCTGCTAGGCCTAGTTACATAGTGAGAGCGTGTAGGTCTTGATTAAAGCCTAGGCTAGGCCTATCTACCGGGTCACGTGTCAACGGAAGGGAATGTATGTTGGAATGGTGGACTGGCAACGTTAGATCCACTGCAGCCGCCACAAAATCACGTAATTGAATGTAAAGTGCATGTAGTCTGATCAGTGACCACCCATTGTGTAGAGTGTCGGTGATAAACTAAATGATGATTGGCTGCAAAAACGGCCAATCAACAATCTACAGTGACAAGTCACCCATGGGTGCTTCTCTTTGTCCCTCCCACTTGTTAAGTGACTGGGCATTTGAAAATATTCAGCTCTCTCTCTTCATTCATTGTTTTAAGTACAAATACAGTGCCAAGATCTTGTCTGTGTCTGATTCCATCTCTTTTGTGAATTTGGCTTTGATCTCATTAGCACTGGCATGGTATCCCATGGCTAGTTCTCTGTCCTATGTCTTGGGACAGGCATGCCATGTCTTTACAAGACCTATTACTATTATTGCAATTATGAGGAAATGAATGAGGCCTAGTCATTTTATATTTTTAATGATAGGGTTTTTATATTTTGAAATTTTGGTCAGTCAAAGCAGAAATGCGTAGGCAAAGCATGCACTTATGAGGCGTGCACTTGGGCGGTATGAACTGTACCTGTCCAGCCTTATACCTTTGCTAACTTGTAATAGTTTGGTGATCATATTCTCTATTTGAATTTCTGCTTCCTGTTGATTATTATAAAATACTGATTTCAGCAAGAACACTTACTTCTGTTAAGGTGGATTTTTTATTTTATTTTATTTTTTTGTATTAAATAAATTGAGCAGTCACAGCTTACTGCAGGTTTTACAATTGCATTTACTTCCTTTCTGCTCCGGTGAACAGTCCAGGATGCCATTGGAACAAGACATCCAGGGTCCAGACATTGTAATATTCAGGACAATTCATGGCTTATCATCCGGTCTGTGCCTCAATAATTTCAAACATATTCTCTGTATTGTCCTTCCACCGTCTGCTAGGTCTGCTATAGAAGATAATATTTTAGGAGCTTTATTTATTTATTTATTTTTCTGTACTGATTAGGTTTAGGGCCCAGGCCTTATGTTTGTAATTTGCAATAGCAAAGATACTTATTTTCAATAGTCTGATTTTTATTTACAAACTGAGGCACCTCCAGAATTTGTTAATTTTGCCAATCTACCTAGTACACTGAAGAGACTAATTTAACACCTTTTTTATTTTATTTTTGATCAACAGCTGTGCAAGGGATTTTGAGCAACAGTGATTCTGTGACATTGCATGACAGCACTCTTTCAGTGTCTGTCATTGAAAATAATAGTTTAGAAGAAATTGTAGAGGAAGACAACTTTGACAGCAATCATAGAGAAGAGGTGAAAAAGGATAATATATTGTCAGGTTTAGATACACATTGCGGAACACTGATGAGTAACTTAATTAAATTGGGAAAACTCAAGTTTAGCAGCTTACATAAATAAAGCATTTTCTTTTTTTCTGAGCACATTTGGTTAATGCTACATTGTGCTATCAGCATTACTTTCTGTTGGAATGGGGGTTTGGAAGGAGGAGAGAGAGAGGGGGGGGGGGAGGCGTTCAGTCATTTTAAACTTTTGAATTGCATATAAAAACTTTGTCACACAATTTTGTTTATTGTTTTACAGGATTTTCATGTTTTAGAAACGGCAATAATTATATGAGTTTGATTTTTCCCCCAATGTTTTAAATTTGTTCTTTCTTCCACCAATAGAAAATTGTATCTTACATTTGTCTTTGTAGTTTTGTACAGTTCTCTTTTCATATTTCACAGAACTAGTAATAGATCTATATATTTTATACATGGACATACTTGCAAATATTTGCAAAATGTTGTTCCTGTGTTATTCAACTTTGATCAATATAAAAAAAAAATAACCCCAAAAAAAACAAAACAACAAAACCACAAAACAAAAAAACTAAAAAAACAATTCTTTCTCCAGGCTTAACTTGAAGAATGCCAAGAAAACTAAAAGTTGTAAGATTATCACCCTCCATCACGTCGGACCGGCTCAAATTTTTCTTTGGGAATAAGAAGAGAGGCGGAGGACCCATAGAAAGCATTGACTTAAACACAGAGTTGGGGACAGCCATTATTACTTTTCAAAATAGTGATGGTATGTACAAAATGTTGTACATTTATCATTTTTTTAACATTGTCCTTTATAGATGTTTAAGGCTCTATTAGACATATGGCACACCGGACAAATTTCTGGGTCATATGCACGCCCAAGGCCAATCGTAACGTGCAGCAGGAAATCAAGCTCAAACCGTAGGTGAGCATCCAGCGAACATCAGGTTCATCTGAGATCACGAGTTCACAACCGCTGGCTGTGAATTTGTCGTCAGGCCATCCGGCCTAGAGGGGAGTGGTCATCAGAACTAATTTCCAAGATATAGAAAACCAAGTCCGTTCTAAAAAATAATTCCAGATTCAAAATCAGCGTATCAAATTTAGGTAAATTGCTCGCGTGTAACTCGTTTTATTTTGTATTTAATGGATTTAGTGTTTTGTGGTTGCTTTTTTTTTTTTTAACCGGAGCCCGGCATGCATGACTTCCAATTCCCCATGTAGTCTAGAGCTAGGCCTACTGTCGTTGACACATACGTATAATTCCTGTGTGGAAGCAGACAGAGCTTTTTCTTCATCATCTGTTTTTTCTACTCGCAAATTATGGCCTTCAGTTCGATCGTTGCGTGTAAATAGAAATCAGATTTAGCAGATTTATTCTGGTCGTATGTCTTACCTACGGTCAAAAACTTATCCGTTCGGCATGTACGTCTAATAGGCCCATTAGGGTGACTTTAACTTATAACGATTCAACTTTCTAGGAATTTAAATTTCTAACGAATTCAACTTCTTTGATGAATGTATTTTTCTGTCTTTCCATGAATGATTATTTTGGTTAATGCTTTTGAATTTTTTTTTTCAACCACAGTATTCTTGTTTCATGTATCTTTCTTTTTGATGCTTTGTCAGGAAATAATAATAATAATAAAAAAAACTCCCTCAGATGATCAGCTTGTTTTAGGACCCATGATTGATTTCTAGGAACGTGGAGACATTTACACCATCATACACCACGGTTATACCCTGGTATGGGGAGACACGAACACCTTCTTACACTAAAATTATACCTTGGAACCCGGAGAAGTTTACACCGTCTTACACCAAAATTATACCTTGGATTGGGGATAAGTTCACACCATCTTACACCCAAATTTACCTTGGAACCTGGAGAAGTTTACGCCATCTTTCACCCAAATTATACCTTAGGATCCAGAGAAGTTTACACCATATTACACCAAAATTATACCTTGGATTGTGGAGAGGTTTACACCATCTTACACCAAAATTATACCTTGGATTGTGGAGAAGTTCACACCATCTTACACCAAAATTATACCTTAGATTGTGGAGAATTTCACACCATCTTATACCCAAATTATACCTTAGATTGTGGAGACGTTCACACCATCTTACACCAAAATTATACTTTGGAACTTGGAGAATTTCACACATTTTTACACCCAAATTACACCTTAGAACCTGGAGAAGCTTACACCGTCTTACCCCCAAATTACACCTTGGAATCTGGAGAAGCTTACACCGTCTTACACCCAAATTATAGATTAGAACCTGGAGAAGTTTACTTCATCTTACACCAAAATTATACCTTGGATTGTGGAGAAGTGTACACCATCTTACACCAAAATTATACATAGACCCAGAGAAGTTTACGCCATCTTACACCAAAATTATACCTTGGACCCAGAGAAGTTCACACCATCTTACACCAAAATTATACTTTCGAACCTGGAGAATTTCATACATTCTTACCACCAAATTACACCTTAGAACCTGGAGAAGTTTGCACCTTCTTACCCCAAATTGTACCTTGGAATATAGAGAGGTTTACACCAACTTATTGATGAGTTAGATCTATAACTCTATTGTCGACGAAATTTTGAAAAATATTTTTACAAAGGAACATTTGTTGAGGTTTTTTTCAATGTGAGGACCTTCGTTCAGATTCTCATGTTTTTACTTTGAGTGCATTATACAATCACACAGTACCCAGACAATCTTCATTTCGATCTACATTTGTGTAAACAAATGTTCAACATTACTCAAGAAGTTTTGTGGATTGAAATTACATCTTTTAAGAGTGACATTGATGATATACGAATACGTTGTCATGTCTTTCAAATGCCATTTTGTATTACTTTCTTTTAAGAAGAGAGGATGGTGAGTTAGTATAAGTGGAAACAAACGGATTTCTTTGATATCGTTCAAGGGATTTGGATTTAGATTTTTGCACACAGAAGAAAGTGATTAGTATCCTTGTTTATTTTCACAACAGATGTGCAAGGGATTTTGAACAATGGAGACTCCTTCAAATTGCTAGACACCACTCGGTCAGTATCACCCATTGAAGATCCAGATTTGGATAAAAGTATAGAGGAAGGCTAGTCTGACGGTGATCATAGAGAAAATGATGATGTTGATGAAAGGGTAATAAAGAAGGGAATGTATTGTCAAATTCAAGAAAATTTTTTTACAGGCTAATAATCAAATAGCCAAATCTCTAGAATATCAGCCTGAAAAACAATTTTTTTTCTTCCTAGATATTTTCAATATTATATATATTATAATGCAATGAGTATTTATTTGTCTTGGGTTTGGTAGCGAAGTTGGGTTGGAGTGGAGGTAGGGAGTAGGGATAGGTTTCAATAAAGTTATGTAAATATTTTTAAATACAGTTTAAACATTTACTCACAAAATTTTATTGGTTTGGGAAATGTTATATTCTGCTTCAACTTGACACCATTAATCAACTTTAAAATTATTTGAAGGTTGTTATTTTTTATTTTTTAAACTGTGATGTTTAAAAAGTAGTAGATTTTGCATTTTTAATCTCCATCTATAAAAAGTTGTGTTGTACATTTGACATTATGTTCCACACACTTTTCTTTTTCATGTATCTAGTAATATTCTTTCGCTTGAAAATACTGATACATAGCTTATTAAATATTTTTCAAGTACAGTCCACGCCACCCAAGTGCACGCCTCACAGGTGCATGCTTCACCCAAGTGCACACTTTTCTCTTCTGACTGAATTTTCACTATATCATTAAGTGCTCGGTGGCTAGGCCTCACTTCGGACAAGTGCACACTCATTTCCTCAAAAAAAATGCATTAATAGATCTTATAAAGACACGGCACGCCTGACGTAACATGTGAGACAGAGCACTGACCATACGATACCACGCCAGTGCTAATGAGATCAAAGCAAATTTGACAAAAGAAACGCAAGACATATACGTTGGTGAAAAATCAAAACAACAATAGACTCCCATGACTCGTCTAATCTTCCTGACGCAACTCACCTAATCACTGGACAATAAGGGGATGCCCATATGACCAGCGCAGTGCCCAGATGGCTGTCATTCACATAATCATTTCTAAAGAGATGATAAAATTGTGAGACTAGACGGGGCCCAGTGGTAACCTGAGAGGCCCAACACTAACACATGGTCTGTCATGTATGAATTCATGTATTGGATGTGTAATTATGTCGGCTAAAAATAAACAAGAAAACCCAACAAATAATCAAAAGACAAATCACCCCCACCGCCGCCCCAAACAAAAAGATCCAGTAGTGAAAAAAACCAAAACACAACATCAACAATGTGTGGTGTGAATGTAGCACTTCATGCGTTTGACTGTTAAAATTAATGGTAACAACTCCAATAACTCCATCCAAAAGGGACACCACTGTAAAATTGTGGTGATAAGTCGCCCTCCACCTAAGTGCACTCTTCGAACAAGTGCACGCTCAAGCTTACTCCTGACCACTGTGCGCTTAGCTGGCGTCGACTGTAGTATTTTTGTTTTATTGAGTTCTGATGTACTAACATAATCATTTTCACAGACTTGTCAAGACAACTGAATGTTACAAATTTACCATCTACTATCACACTTGATCGCCTCAAGTTTTGCTTTGCGAATGTGAGGAGAGGAGGAGGGCCCATAGAAAATATTGAATTAGACACAGCTTCGGGAACAGCCATTATTACATTTGAAAAAAGTGATGGTAGGTATAAGAATATTGATACATTATTACTATTATTATTACTATTTTGATACAGTAGTCACAGTCTAATAACCCGCCACCTTATAGCCCACTTCATTTAAAAATAACCTGCTTTTTCTGTGAAACCATTTTTTCCTCTATTTCAAATACCCCTGTAATAGCCCGCTCTCAGACCAGACCTTTGCCTAACAGCCCAGTATTTTTCACTGGGCCATAATAAACAACCAAAATGAGGAAGCATTTTAAGCACAATATAGCCATCCCATTCATAAACCTTGGTAACAGATAATTTTCGCATCAACGTCAAGACTTAAAAGCACGCTACTCACAAAGGCAATAAAAGAGCGGATATTCAAACCAATTGTTTCACAATAGACACACAATCACACAATAGTCATTTGGTCAACCAAACCACTACACAGGTCCCTCCCTGCCTTGGTAACAAAAGTGTAATGCCTCCCTCTCATGGGCTGATGTTCTGGTCATTAAGCAACGTTTAGTGTAGCCTAAGCACTCCCATACCACCCTGTTATGAAAGATTATGTCTTAGATGGCCAAGCCGTCTAACAAGTGGGAGGGACAAAGAGGAACATCCGTAGGTGATTTGTCACTGTAGACCATTGATTGGCCTTTTTTTGCCGACAATCATGGTTTAGTTTATCATTGGACACTCACTGATTAAACTACATGCACTTACATTCAATTATGTAAAACATAATGTATGCACATACTTTGTTACCTCTCTTGCTTGTATGTCAAATAACTCGCTCCATCTAAAAAACAGCCCATTTTCTTTGTCATCCAAAGGGTGTCCTTATTAAGTGGAGACTACAGTGCAAAAAAAAAAAACAACAACAACAACAACAACAACAACAAAAATAAGGCCCTCTATAGCTTTTTTAGGATTTCTTTCACGATCAACTTTCCAGGAATTTCTTCTAACAAAATTATTGTTATGGATGAATGTAACTGTGTCTATCCTTGACTGTATATTTTGGTCAGTGCTCTCTGTTGTTGTTTTTTTTCTTTTTAACCTTTTTTACACTTTTTTGAGTAAATTTTTCCTTCTATTCATGATATTTTGTCATAAAGGAAGAAACATTACAACCCCATCCTTCCCCCTGTCCTCCCTCCCCCAACTCCTTCCTGCAATAGCTCAACTAGCCTTCTAAGTCCATATTGATCATTTGGGGTGTTGAGAAGTGTACACTGTTCTACACCCAAGCTATGCGTCAATATGTTTATTGTCAACAGAATTTTGAAAACTAGGCCCAAAAAATCCAAAGAGGTGTTGTGTTTTTTTCTTTTGTGACTCGATATCATGAATGAAAGGAAAAAAAGTACAATCTACTTAAAACAAAACCCCCAGAAAACATTGACCAAAATATTCAGACAAGGATAGATAGATAACATTTTCATTACTGTCATCCAGGGTATATAGTCATTTATATTCATACTTACCTAGTGCTTTAAGATTACCCGGTATGGCATATCTAACATGAGTATCTAACATTATTGTAAAATACATTTTCGTTTTTAATTTTTAGTTTTAAATACTATGTGGGACTGATGGTGCTAAATATAAGCATTACAATTACTACGTAACACCCAGAAATCTTTGGAGGTTTATATTAATAATACTCTTTCCCAACCCCACACAGATTAGTTTGATTTTCATGCAATGCAAGTGATTGAAGTCTGCATTGGTAAATTGAAGAACATGATTTGTCTCCTTGTTTATGTTCTCATTGATCAACAGCTGTGCAAGGGATTTTGAACAAAGGAGATTCCTTCCAATTGATGAACAGCACTGTGGTCGTGTCTGCCATTGGAGATCCAGATTCTGATGACACTAATAACAGTGTAGAGGAAGGCCAGTCTGACAGTAGTCATGGGGAAGATGAGGATGATGATGAAGGGGGAAATACAGTGTCAAATTCAGGTAAACATTGTCAGTAGTTAATAACTGAATCGTAGAAACTCTAGTTTAACAGCTTAAAAATGGAAACATTTCCTTCCTTAATACTTTAATGATATGAATATTTTGATAAAACTTATGCTACTTAAAATTTTTAATTTAAGAAATGTCAGCTGACATAATTTATTAGCTTGCAAATAAAGGTTTTATATTTTGTATGATTCTTGTAATTTTAAGACAGTGGAATGAAAAGATGTAAGGATCAAGTTGATACTGTCACTAGTGATGCCAGTCCCTAAAAATGTAACCTTGAGCAATGTAAAAACCCAAACCATCAACATAATCAACCTAGCAAAGAAAAGCTTTGTATCATTTAGAACAGACAAAAAAAATCTTTGAAGAAATTCTAATGAACAAACATGCTTCATGCAGAAGCACAGAGAAACTAATTTTCAGCAGTTGGGTCCTGACAAAAAAATGCTTCCAATAAGAGGACTTTCATAATTTCAAAAACTTTGTCACACACACACACACACACACACACACACACACAGACGCACATACACACGCATAGCAGAATTTTGTCAAAGTAGGGGACTTGAAAAACAACAATCTAAAAAGCTTAACATGAAAACGTTAACGGCTAAGTACATGCTTAAAAAGTGGAAAAAAAGGAGTTCAAAATAACCCTGTCAATCTAATAATTATTACTTTTTAATGCCTGAACTCATTGAAGATGGACTGATCAATGAACAGTATTACAAACAGTATATCTAACAATTATTTACTATTGTATAATACATTGTAAAGAATCTTCTCTGCTGAGGATTATCACAAACTGGATTTTTTTTTTTCTTTGGTTGTTCCCCTTTGACCATGAATGAGGGTATTTTTACCTTTTCATTCAAATCTCATTATCAACGATCAAACCAGTTCTAGGTCATCCCGCTGATGATAGTTCCAGCCTACACTGTGGTGTTATATTTTCGACTGTATAGTTGAAGATAAATTGATTGTATTTGTCTTTTTTGAAAGATCTCACCTAGTCTCAGTAGCAAATAAGAAAGTAACATAGAAAGAAATAATTATATAAAAGAGAAAAGTCTCAGTAGCAAATAAGAAAGTAACATAGAAAGAAATAATTATATAAAAGAGAAAAAAATCACCTAAAATTTCCATTTTCCTTTTTGAATTGCATTTTCTTCCATCAGAAACAGGAGCTATGTGTGCCAGACATGATGCAGCTGTAAGTGCAGAGCCTTCTGAATCTGGAAGAACAAGACCTTATTTGAAAAGTGCAAGGATTTCTGAAGAAGCAATTTCAAGAAAAGTCAAGAAATCTTGTATCAATCTGATGCAAAAACCACGCAATGATTTTGGGGACAAAAATCTAGATTCACAAGATTCTTCCATTGTGATTGATGATCGAAGTACACATAGGCATGATGAACTGAATGAAGACCACCGTCTCAATTCTGATGCAGATGAAAGTTGCTCACAGGAGGATGATGAAGTAGAATGTACTGTCAAAGTATCTATCCATGATGTGACTCAGGGGAGAGACGAATACATAATTTATTTTGAGGATGGTGATTTGGCAAATTATGAATTTGATGAAAATAGCTTGATGTTGGATGGACTCAATTGTTGCTGCTATTTGAACTATAAAAGAAAAAATGGTAACAAATGCATTGTTTTCTCTTTCCTTTGTTTTCTTGTCAGGGAACAAAGCTAACAATTGATTTTCATTAATAATCCATTTAGACATGTCTTCAAGATTTATTTTTCCTATCATAAAATGCTTTTTCAATCACCAAGCAAGTTACAATTTTAAAATTCTTCCATTAATTCAGAAGTTCACATTTTTTAAAGTTATTGAAGTGATTTTCTTTAGGAGAGGCTGTTGACTATGTCAATGATGGAAAATGTGTTTCAAATCTTTTTTTATTTTGATGTCCAGAAATCACAATTAAACTATTTTTGAGGAAAATAAAAAACTAATATAGTAGTGCTTCCTGACATTTTCAGATGCCAAGGCTGTATGTCAATACAATCATAGCAAAGGAGAAGAATTCAATATCAAAAGTGTAAGTCTTGTATCAGAAAAAGATGTCCAGTTTGCGTCTGACATGATTTCTGTACATGGTGTGGACTTTACTGAGCCTGGAAGAACGGAAAGGCTCCTTGAATTTGTCGAGCAGCAAACAGAGATCACACCAGTTGATGTTTTGCTGGGAGAAGAGCCAAGATCAGCCATTGTCAAATTTCCTAATAATACAATGGAAGGTGAGTATGAATTAGTGAAGGAAGATATTGGATGTATCTCACTGTCCAGTCTTGGAGTTGACCCTAGTTTGTTGCAGAAAATCGAAACATTTTTTTACGTGTTTGTTATTACACTGACCTGCCGCTCGCCTCGCGTTTTTGATTGATGACCTACTTTTGTTTTCGAGGTTGCCTTGCCTGATGTGCGAGCCGCGACCCCGGCTGACTAGGCTGCCACTGTAAATGTGATGTCAGGATTGTTGAAAAATTGTTGAGAAGACTACTGTCCAGATACACCTAGGATGAATATAATCCCATTGATATGCAGTGATATGTATACTGATATCAATCAGCCATTTCTTTTTTTGTTTTGCTTTGCTTTTTACATTTTGACCTCCCCTTCAGAACTACCCCATGTTGTTGTTATTGTAATGCTTTGCGGTTGTTTTACTTTTACCCTGTTCTCATCCCAACTTACATAAATTTATTTTAAAGCATTAAGTGCATAATACTGCAGTTGGTCACTCATGAATAACAGACATCAATTATTTAGAAGTTTATTATTCATGCATATCTACCCCTAAGCCACGATGAGGCCCAGTATTTCGTTAGGGGACTCATGTCCTGAAAAGGATGTTGTTATTCATGCTTGACATGGTACTGATCGGATCGTACGGCCTTATTCTACATTATCCTAACCTTCCTCAAGCCTCCTCAGGGCCCTTTTGTAGTCTTTCTGTAATTGGTATAATGCGAAGCAAAGATCGACGCAAAGGCTAACATCACATGACTTGCACTCAAAGATAGACTCTCTCCTCTGTCGAACATCATTTTGAGTCTCGCGTTTGCCTGTGGTGGTGGTGCAAATGACGCACAATCTTGTGGCAGATTGCACTTTTATCGTTGTACAAGAGGACTCACAGCCATCAGCTGATCTTTTGAGCTGCCTCGTTATTTTAGTTGGGAAATGCATTTCATCGAAACGCTTCCCATCATCCTCTCCATTTGCTTGTCTCAGGGATCGTGAGTTTGCACTTTACCAGAGCTTTAGCAAGCTCTCAACGAAAAAGCCAGTGCCTGTTGATCATTAAAGGACGCCCCCTGGTAATCATTAATATACACCCCCTGTTAATCACTAATACACGCCCCCTGTCAATCATCAATACACACACCCAGTTAATCATTAATACAGATCCCCTTTTAATCTTTAATACTCCCACCTGTTCATCATTGTTACAAGCCCTGTGTTCGCCTACTAGTCAATTGATGCTGCCATCTATCATTTGAAGACAAATCTCTTTGTCCCATGCTGCCCTGCCCTTTTCTGTATCTTTAGTTGTTCGGCTTCTTGTGCCTTGTGGTGTCCACCGTAGCGCTATTCTCGGGATTGAGTCCACAGACATCCTGCAGACATGTCCAAGACACCTCCAGCGTCTGGCTCTGATAGTGTCTGATATTGAGCCCATTTCAGCTCTGGGTAGGAGGTCTTCATTTCCGATGGTGTCTGGCCAGAATACCCCAACGATTTTTCTTAAACATTTGACCTGAAATGCCTCTAGTTTCTTTTCTATTTTTACTGTTGTTTTACAGCATTCTGATCCGTAGAGCAAGACACTCAGAACATTGCTTTTGAATAACTTACTTTGATGTTTGTTCTTAGGCTTGTGGACTTCCAGGTATTCTTTAGTTAGGTTTTTTTGGGTAGGGCATTTTTTTTTTTCGATGGTAGGACATTTTTTCAGTGGTAGGACATTTTGCTGGGCACCCTTGATCTTGACTGCATATTTGATATGAGAGTAGGACCGAGTGTTCATGGTTCATACGGAAAATACCAATTTTTGCAAATTACTAGCAGACTTTAAAGGACAAATGATTGAGGTATTATGACGGATTGAAAGCAGAATTAGAAGTTGTACATGATGGGAAGGACAAAGGGGTCATTGTGGATGAACATCTGAACTTGAAAAAAGCATTTACAAATGCAGGTGAACAAAGCAAATCAAATGATGTCTTTCTTGACTTCAAACTGTGTCCTTACAGAGTTATCCTCTTTACAGATCTCTGAGTCGTTTGACCTTGCAGTCTCTGTAGCTTTTCTTATATGTGTGCATAATTTTCTCCATTTCTTTCTGTCCGCAGCTATTTTCCTGAGTTTATGTACATCTTCAGTGTTTAATTTGAGGTTGGTATTAGGGGTTCTTTTAAGATCGTTGTTGGACGTCACTGGCAGAGTGGTTAATGTGTCGTCCTTGGTATTTCTTGCACTTGTCACACTTTGTGAAGTGGAAGATCAGAATTGCAATGTCTTAAAATATACACAGAGAGCTTCCATCGTGCCTCAAGGATTATGGGAAACATCAAAAGAGCACTTCACAGCTTTAAAAATCACGAATAGGTCAGCTTGGACGTTAAAAATCAGATTTGTAAAACTCTTTTGACAAAGAAACGAAGTATTCTTTGCCCTTGTATGACAATGTTATTGAAAATCATACCATTGTGTTTTTTGTTTGTTTGTTTGTTTGTTTGTTTTGTTGTTTTTTTTTAGAAGAAGGTCATCTTTTTCAGTTTCATATATGATGCAATCATAATTATCAAAGTTATAATAATTTGATCAACTTGTTACAAATTCTTTGGGGCCATATTTCATAGTGTTTTATATATTTCAGTCATTGCACAAGCAACCTGGCAATGTGCTGCTGCTGAGTTTGACGGTGTCTTTCTGAGAACAGCCCCTGTTGTCAAGAGCCAAATAATTAGTGTTGCAGATGATAAAGGGAAATCAAAAGTTTTACAAATGTACTTTAAGAATAAAAAACGGTCAAATGGAGGTCCTTGCACTGCCAAAAAACTTGGTAACCGATTGCTGATCACTTTTGAGAATATATCAGGTAATTTTAGTGTGTTTAGAAGAACGATGTGTTGGTTTAATCTTGATTTTTACATAATTTCTGGTCATATACACACACATATACACACAGAGTGAAACCTGTGAATAGAGATCAAACACTCTTGATAAATAGAAAGAGGGTCTTTGTAGGGAGATGGGCTGGACAGCAAGACCAATGTCATGAACCTCAGACATAAAGTTCTACATGTGTACAGAAGAAATTGATAGAGGCTACATCTGGTTGATGCCACTCAGTCTCACAAAAAATATCCAGAAAGTTTTAGCTACATTTTCTTACTTTTAAGATTTTAAAATATTTTATAACTAATTTTTTAATTTAGCCTAGAAATAACTTTCATCATTAAAACCAAAATAAACAACTTTTAATGCTATTTAGATCTCTAGACTTGTATACAACTACTCAACATGAGACTCTATGAGACATAGAGATTCATCCAGGACCGACTGTCACACCCACACTTTATAGAAATAAATTGGATTAATGCGCAATATGCCAAAGAAAATATAAAACAATAATTGTGTATGTGTAAGAATGAACTTGTTAGATTTTAATGGACTTTTGAATAATGACAGGCACTATTTGAAACGCTGCTTTCTGGATAACTCCTCTGCTAATCAAACCACCGCATTCTGATTAGTCCCCTGCTATTTGAAATGCCACTGCCTGAATTGTGGAAGGTTTCTCAGTTTCTGGAATAAACCTCCTACAATTTGACTCCATTTTAATGCTGTTGTCTTATACCGATCAATAGACCTCTATCGGTTGATCTATATCTTACCGAAAAGTTGTTTCTGACATTGCACAAAAGTAGTGTAGTTCATCTGTCATAATCATATTATATAACTGAAGTTTGAGCAAGTAAGTCCAAAAGCGCTTGTATTTATATAACAAAAAATGTCACATTTCGATGTGGCTAAATTGTGAGGCAGCCAGGTGTTGATTGGCCATTAGTCTCTATTTTTAGTATCGGCACAAAACATTCACTTTTTGCCCAGTTTAGCAGTTGCAGAAGTCATCTGATTTTCCCTCAGTGTATCTGCTGTCACAGACAGTAGATCTAGTACTACTACAAGATACTTAGAGAAAAGGCAACTATGCGGCTGGCCAGGTCATGGGACCACTTCCCCTTAAATAATGTCCTTTGCCTAACTGCCGTCGTTTACAAAAACATCAAATCTAACGGCTACTGAATGATGCCGAATGTTGGATCACCAGATAACACCCTTTTTTCTGCCTTTCCTATGTATATTTCTATATACTGTAGACGTTTTTTTTTAAAAAGATCAGATAAGGTCATAAGATTATCACTCTCTTTAAAAAAAAATATTTAAAAAATGATACATTTGCGTGCTTAATAGCTTGTAAATGTAATTACATCGATTTCTTTCTTCCATTTTTCAAGGCATTGTGTCTTTCTGTTAGTTGATATTATGTCTAAAAAGGGCTGCTAAGTGCTCTCTACAATCCGTATACTTTGTGTGTGAACTGGGCAGTTCAACAGGTAGCCTAGAGCTGATCGTAAATCATGTGGGATTTCGGGCTTCGGCATTTTATTAAGCAGGGGACTATTGAACATGTGGTGAGTCATTAAATAAAGAGGCTAATTGCAACGCGTCGTTTCAAATAAGCACTTCGCTCAGTAATAGTGTATCGTGGATCTGCTGTGAGGGTGTTTACCAAATTTTAGTTCAACATTTTTCAACTGTTCAACCTCACCAAACACCATCAAAAATAGATTTGAAACTTTAGAGTCAGATAAAAGTATCTTTGACAAATTTAAGCCTAAAACTATGTCTACCCCCAAAACAAGAGAACAAAAATCAGAACAAAACAAAAACAAGTAGATCTAATCATGATGAGTCAAATGTGCCAAATTCTAAATTTCATAAAACGAAAGTTAAAAGTCTGTACCACTAAGACAATAGCTGAAACTTTAATCAATCCAATAGTAATAGATTTAGACCAAATAATCTGAGATGTTTATTGATAAACATCGAAAGCCTGATTATTAAAATACCATTGTTAGCTCAACTGAATAATGAGATTTAAACAGACATATAAAGAGGCACTGAAACAGAGATACAGAGAGACAGAGAGACAGAGAGAGAGAGAGAGAGAGAGAGAGAGAGAGAGAGAGAGAGAGAGAGAGAGAGAGAGA
>JBBPDF010222009.1:0-12257 GCA_037974715.1 Lomanotus vermiformis | reverse complement strand
AAAAAAGCAAATCAAAATAGAACAGAACAAATCAAAACAAAAACTTGAAAAAAAAACCCATAGGTAAATCCCCCTTTTTTTTTTTTTTACAAGAAGCAGCCAGCAGTTTTAAGCACCCATCATAAAAGTTTGCTTTGCACTAGGAACCCTCATTTCTTCCTTCAGATTTATCAGCTGTTTTCACACCATTATCAAATAAGAATGATGTAGAAACAAACAAAAACACACACCCAATAAAAATAAAAAATTATAAGGGAAAGAGTATAGAAAAAAAAGGATGGGGAAGGAAGAGTTGTGTTCAACCAAAACAAAACAAAAAAATCATTAACAATAATTATTGTGAGATTTAAGGACTATTGCGTTTAACACTTTTATACAAGTCTCTCAGAAATCAGAGGGTGGGCAAAGGCACAAAAGAAAACAACATAGCAAAAGCAGATTTTACTGGGAGATAAAAGAAAAAACCAAAAAAAAAAAGAAATAACAAGGAAAAAAAAACCAAAATGCATGCAAGAATATCTGCAATCTTTTAAAAGAATAATTGTGATTTTTAAAACATGTCAATAAATTTAATCAGAATGCGGTAAGGATGAAGTCGTATTCTATTACTATTGTGTCAGTCACTAGAATGAGCAAAGTTGTCACTTCAACGTGTGTCAAATGAGTAGAACAATACGACAAATATATGGAAAAAATGTAAAAAAAAACAAAAACCTAGACTTTCCAAATATATATCTAATGATCCATTAAAAATGTCCCTATCTTTGATGCAAATAAAATTTTCAAAAAAAATGCAATGTGTAATTGTTATTTCACATACCGTAAGACTCAACTCAATTTGCACCAATTGCCAGTTTTTAATTGCATTCATTCCAAATTAAACAATGTTTAATGAAATATTAATATTTTATGAATCAAGATCAGAAATGAGAAAATTGAGGGAAAAAATCAACAGACCCATTACAGAAAATGTAGAAGTCTGAATGTAGCCTTAAAAAGCACTGTGGAGGAGGTTTATATTGAGTCAATCATCTGTTTTGATGGAGTGGATACAAACAATATCTCTAGATCTAAGCCTGAAACTAAATAGAAAAGACTTATTCATCTGTCACATATTAAAAAATAAACCTATGATGTCCGAAGATGTGGGGTTTACTGTTCTGAATTTTATATTTTAGCATCTGTTTTGACTTTTATTTTCATGATATATGTTTACTAAATTGTTCAACATGCTTTCAATAATCAGAATTCTTTAATACTTTAATACTTTTTAAGCTCTTAAGCTGTGATGCATCAAAGTTAGGAACTTTTTTTTTAATGGATCACTCATATACATATATAATTCTAAAACAAATCAATAAATATTAAACCAATCAAGGCAAAAGACCAAGCTCAAATAGGGTAAATAATGACTACTCTAAGGGGCAGTATTTTGAGACCAGCTACCCAAAATATAATAAATGACCAGAAATTTAAAAGGGAAAAGTCAGACGACTATGCTAGCGTACGGGTATTTGTCACTTATTCATCAGTGTGCTTAAATTGTGTTCACAGAACATTCCATGTTATCAGGTGGTGTTTTAACAAAGAAATATTCCATTTCCCATGAAAATTGTCTTGTTAGTCTATGTTCTTTGGAGGAGACTATCACAACAGCAAACCCTTTTCGATTCATTTCGCCTTAGAACAGACTTTTTGAAGTTAGTTATAACAAAATTTCCATTTATGAGGAGGAAGTTATGTTTCAGATAAAAATGAATTTTTCTTCTGTGCTGTATATTTACTTTGGAAGTAAAAATATGAAACAAAGGCTGTTCTTATTTTTGACGATCTACAAATCCCAATTTTAAAAAAATTGTTCATGTTTTTACTTATGCTTCAGTCATTTTAATCCCTTTTTAAAAAATTTAATAACCTTCATGCAACACAATTTGAGAACACGTCTGCTCATTCATAAGTTGCCAGTAATTTGCTGGTTAATAAGCATTACAGTATGTGCTCTAACCGAAATGCTCATTCTTACAATGCCTCACTGTGGGCAAGGCTGTAATGATTCGAGTAAACACTGATTCCTGCTCGGGTCTGTTTATATCTGTTCCAGAAGTGGCCAACTAAATAAATGCAGAATTATTCCATGTCATCCAAATGTTTGTCTCTTTTTAAATTTTAGGACAGTACGCTAGCATAGTTGTCCGACTTGGCAGTCTTGGCAGCATTCCTTATTTTGGAGTAGGACTCTTCATTCGTGTCTATCAACTGCCATTTCTCAGTGGTTTATCTGATTCTGCGGAGTTCATCTTCATCTATTACTTCCGAAAGTATGTCAATCATCTCATCTCTTTTGATGGATAAAATGTCTTTATTTGATATGCCACTGACTTAGACAGCTGACTAGATGTAGATTTTTATTAATATGGTTTTCTCTTTTGAGATCTGACAAAAGACATAGTCTACCTGAGAACAATACTTCTGAATTTCCCAAGAGGCATGTTTTTTTGAGAGACTCTCCTGTATGTGGAATCTTAGACACTTTTCGTGTAAATATAAAACATATCTACAAATAACAGGTGAACCAAAATAAATAAAAATGTTTACAAACTTTGATAGCCCTTATCTCCATGAGTACATTTACATTCAAAATTCCTCCATGACTATCAGTAAACTACAATATGAACTTCAACTGCACTGCCAGGTCTTATTGAAATCTTGATAAAAAATGTCATGACTGATCTACATCTAAAGGAAATGTTACGGATATTTCTATAGATCTAGGGTCAGATCTTGAATTTATACAGATGTGGATCTACTGGTTTGTTATTTAATAAATTCAATAGAAATCAAGAGCTCCAGGCAAAACTGCAGATAACTTGTGTTTAAGGGAAGAAATAATGACAATCAATAAAACATGGCTACAATTTTGGAAATGGCTGCTTATCATATGCTATTCACATGAGTACAGTGGGATAGATACAGCAAATGCTAGGACTAGATATAAGGATAACCACAATGTTTTTTAGCAATATGATTTTAACCATTACAAGGTGCCAGCTATACTTTTTGTTCTTATTTCAACTTTTTTGACAGGGTTTTGAAAAACATGTATATCTTTTTTAATATCTATTTCTGCATCATGATATTTGTATGCAATTTGGCCTTGACTAGTAAGATAGACTGTATTTAACCAACGCAAATTATCCTTCAAATTTGGAGAGAGATTTTGATAAAACTCAAAAAACAAAAACAAAAAAAAGTTCAAAGTTGATCATAACAATTTGTATTTTGGTATTGTTTTTTGGTTCACCCTTAAAAAAAAAAAAAATTTAAATCCCTATATTATGCTTTCTCATGCCGGCATGATTAAATGATTAAACTTCTAGTAGATGCGAACGGCAATGGTGAACAATTGCATTTACCCATATTTGCAAAGTGACACAAAATATACGCAACCAGTCTATTTTAACATGCCATTCATTAAAATGCAATATATACAGAAGAAAAAAAATCAAAACAAAAGAGAGAGACCATTAACTTTGAAAAATATCTGGATCAATCAAGACATCATTATGCCTCTCTCTGTCGTAGTAAGGGCTTGATGTGCCTATGAGGAAAATGTCGTTATTCTGGTAATAAAATCTGTAAAGATAAAAGTGGAATTTGGACATTAAGCACTATTTCAATAAAAAAAAAAAAAGAAAATCCAGTTTTGAAAACTGCAGGGTATCACTGTCAAAGCCAACTTCTCTAAAGCTATAATCTGAAATGGCCAACTTACCATGCATTTCATTTCTTCCTCAATACACCATATACGTAAACTCCCTAACGTGACACATTGTAAACAGTAAACAATCCCTGCTTTAAATTTTTCTCTTTTCTCTTTCATTAAAAGTGAAATTTACATTCTAGTTCTATTCCTTATTCATCACAAAACAAGCTTGATTTGATTTTGTAAAAAAACCTATTCAAAATTATATGCCAAGCAATGACATTTCTGAAAGTTAAATATCTAAGGGAAGAATCACATAACGTCCTTTAAGTATCATAATCCAAGGGTAGAATGACAAACTATCATAACTGAGAGTCAGAACATTGTGAAAATTGGGATAAGACAAATCAAGTGTTTCATACTCATGATTTTTAATCAGTTGTTAAAGTTTGAAATGAACATGTCCCATTTCTAAGCTGTAAACAAGGGTGATAGCTGCCAGGAAACCTTTATAACAATTCATCACCTGCCAAAAACTAGCCTAGCACAGGAGTATTTTAGGTGTGCAAAAAAAAAAAAACCCTCAACACACAATGTGCCTGTTATATATATATTCAATTAGTAGTAGTAGGCCTTTGGTGTTAAAAGTTGGCTTTTTTTGCTAGGCAGCAAAATCAATCAACTGGCAAAGTTATAGCCCCATGAACTAGCTCCTTTGCCCCATTGCTTTAAGTGGACCTGAAAGTGTATCACTTACCTCAGCATCCCATTATGCAGGTTCTTGGGATCATCCTGTTCCAGGGAGACGAGGCCAAAACAACGGCAAAGACGCTTCAACAGCTTGTAGTCAGTAGCGTTGTCTTGCTGATAATACACCACCACAGACCCCCTGGACGGAAAAGAATGTAGACTTAATGACTTTAAAAAAAGCTGAGATCATTGGTGTGTTTGTTCTTCATTTTTTATTCTGTGAGTTTTATGTATTCGTGTGTGTGTGCGTGTGTGTGTGTGTGTGTGTTCAAGTTAATTTCTTCTTCGTCATCATAAAAGCTGACAAGACTGTCAACTGTGCATTCTTATCAACACACCGAAAGCAATTAGAACGCTAGTATTTACATGTTAATGTGTATTTAAGTTCATGTTTAAAATCTTCTGTATCTTTACACTGACTGACTTAATTTCATAATCTAAAAGCACTAGGGAGGTATGAATACAAATGACTATCTACACTTGAAGATGGTAATCTGAATATTTAAGCATCAAATTTTTTTATGGTTATTTTTTTATATGTATCTATAAAGAGCAACAGAAATCAATATCTATGACCAATTAACTGATAAAAAAGCATAAAAGAATGGATCCAAAACCAAGCATAAAAATATTTTAGAAATATAGTCCATGCATCATTGTGTATCATTATTACCATTACAATATGCTGTGGTAACACAATGTAAGAATACCATAGCATTCTATGACAGTAAATGGAACAGGGTTTACAAGTATACTTGTGAAATGAGAAAATTGTCTGACAGCACTCTTAAATTTTAAAAAAAAAAAAAAAAAAAAAAAAAAAAAAACCCTAAAAAAAAAAAAAATTCCCCCCACCCAAAAGAAAAAAACACCCCTAAACATTTTATATTGTAGAAAGATAATATATCAATTCAAATTAAAATTGTGTAAGGATGATGAGATAAAAGATACTTTGAAACAGTTTGGTCTGGGTTTTTTGTTGTTTTTTTGTTTTTTTGGGTGGGGGTTCAGGGCTTTCTAAAATGTCTGCTGGCTTTCAAGAGCTCAAATTAAGAATTAAAAATTATATTTTTGACAGTCACGATCTATCAATGCATGTTTATATACATAGAGTAAAAAACCCAAAAACAATACAAGACTTGAAAATCTGTGATTGACACAAGAAAAGTGCCAGCTTACAGAATGTCAAAATAAGTGGTGTCTATTGTAATATTGTATACACCCTGTCAAACTATTTTCTGTCATTCCCTATTCCAGTGATCAGTACCATACAACTTACTTGGCTTCACTGGGCAGGCTGGGGGGAGGTGACTTCCCTCCCACACAAAGTTCTAATGACGATGGCTTCAGAACCAAAGCATTCTTCACTTGAAGTTTCAAGAAAGCTTCGTATTCTTTTGTCCCAAGATTCTTAATGTCCACAGTTGTGGGATGGGGTGCCCTGAAAGAAGAATAATATTCCCTTAAAAGTGTGTCTAACTGCCATTCAAATTGATTATCTTTTCCTGCTTGTTATGATGTAAAATATGAATATGAATATTACGCAAGATGACAAACTACATGTTTTATATTTCAATAAGCTATTAAATACCATCTATAAAAATGTCCTCCTTTAAGTATGGCACTAAAAATCAACAATCTGGTTGTTTCACATTTCATGAGCGTCTTGAAATTCATTCTTGCACACCCCAGAGATATTTTGAAATTCATTCTTACACACCCCAGGGATATTTTGAAATTCATTCTTACATACCCCAGGGATATTTTGAAATTCATTCTTACACACCCCAGGGATATTTTGAAATTCATTCTTACACACCCCAGGGATATTTTGAAATTCATTCTTGCACACCCCAGGGATATTTTGAAATTCATTCTTGCACACCCCTGGGATATTTTGAAATTCATTCTGTATTTTTTTATGTACCCTACAATAAGTTAATTTCCTATTCAGTATGACCTTCAATTCACTTGTTCTACATCAAATAGTTGATCTTAATCGTTCAAAGATCAAAGTGCTTTAGAAAGAAACTTACAAGTGAGTTTTTCTTGGTTTGAGGAAAAGATCTCTTGCCAGATTAGAGGAAGCTAGAGCCCCAAACAAAGGTGTACGATACACACGTGAGATATCTGGCACTAACATTTCTCGGCCCGTTTCATCCATCTGCCAGCCAAGCCAGGCACTGAACAGAATTTTTAAAAAAAGATAAATAAAAAGCAAGAGGAAACATACTAAACAAAAAGACATGAAAAATTACAAGCTTACTGTGAAAATCAATGATGTCAAAAATTTGTTGTGCTTAATTTCATGAAATATTTTTTTCAAGCAATGTCATGGTAATGAAAAAAGAAAGGATAAAATCCATATCCATAGGTAGAGGTGAAGGCTATGGAACTATTAATTATTCTCTTCATTTTCAATCATCGATCACCTGTCCTCCTCCAGCTTCTGCCACCAATCATCATCTTACCTCATGCACCTGCCTACACTGATCTACATCATAAAAATTTGTGTTAATCTCCAATGACCTACTTGTTTATTGAGCGAAATACTTTAAGGCAAAAATCATGGTAAGCTTTGACCTTCTTTAACTTTGCATCCAATTTACATCTCACCGTTTCTGGCAACAGGATCCCCAGGAAGCAACAAGCCTGTTAAGGGCTGTCATCTTGAGCAGGAATCCCAGTCCAGGGAAGTCCCTCACACGATAGATAGACTCAGCTTTACCCGACACATTTTCAAAACCTAAAAAAGAAACATATTTATGTCAAGCTTGTTTGGTGAAACAGCCCACTAGAAGCAATCTTCTTGAAACTTATGGTAGAGACAGTTTTTGAGCTAAAATTAATCTAAAGCAAATTACAATTCCCGATATATTATTATCTGTCCTATAAATAATGGGTAGGCCAACAACAAAAAATTCAACCAAAAAACAGAAACATGCTAAACTGGATTAAACTGGATTTTAAAATGTATATCATTTTTTGTTCAAGCAGCATAACAATCAGCATTGATCTTGTGTAATATGGTTAAAGTTTACTAAGTATTCATTTTAATTTTGTATTTAAATCAAAACCTCCTTAATTTTAGATAAATGCCTGCATGAATATATCATTTCAGGTTTGACCTATACATTTCTACAAATATGCAACAGATTATTTTGATTCAGCCTAAGAAAAAAGTATGAATACATCTTTAACAGAGGCAAGCAAACTGGTTAAGATTTTTATTTTCCTGCTTCATATAAAATCAAATTTGAGGTGCAATATACACAGGGAGATAATGACCATTGTAATTCCAGGCAGAAGCCCCAACCAAAGATGTATCCTTGCCCATGACGTCCATGCAATGAGCCATGAAGGGCAGGAAGTCAGGTGCCAGCAGCAAGTCCTCCTCTATGAATATCATGTGACTCTGAAGGTTTAAGACAGAGAGCATGTAGTTTATCAATCAAGGGCAGGAATCAAAATTTGAATTTGCATAAAGACTAATAAATAAAATGACAAGTCTAAGATTTTTTTTGGGGGGATTCATCCAAAGAGATATACAGGTCTCAAGGTTTCAAGTTAATAGTTATATGATTTCTTATTTCATTGACATGCATCAGACGGGAATAAGAAGATTGTTAGTCGGCTGCATGGAAAGTAAATTTACTTATGTAACATGTAATTATGATTCACAGATGAACTTAACGACTCTGGGAGATTTGTGCTATAAAATGTTCGCATTCATACAATCAGGGAAAAACGATTTTTAAATCACCATTCTATAGCTAATAACAAATTTAGATTTAACAATCAGGGAAAACATCTTTTCTAAATCATCATTTCTATAACTAATAACAAATATAGATTAACCTCTATTAAAATTTACATGAGATAAAAATAAAAAAACACACACTCACACATACAAAAAAAACCCAACAATTGTCAACAAAGAAACAAAATATAAAAAGGGTCCTATAAGAAAGAAGAAATAAAAACATGAAAAGCAGGACAAAACGAAGTAACCAACCGCTTGAGGGTAAATGATACTGGCACTTTTCATAGCTTTGTTCATTTGCTCTGAGGGAGAAAATACATTTTAAAACTTAATGCACTTACAATGAGGTATAGTTCTTATTGCTTTTTCACAAAATGCACCTTGTGCTGTCAAAGGCACACTATTATCTAATATATTATTATTATTATTATTATTATTATTATTATTATTATTATTATTATTATTATTATTATTATTATTATTATTATTACTATCAACCACGAACTTCCCCTACCGCCTTGCATTGCCTTCTATCATTTTATCCTGTAATGCCCACTATTGCTTATGACGAAAGTTATTGACAATGGTCCTAAGCAAGCAGATTTGTCCTAGGTGCAGATCACTTTATGCTGAGCCGGGGTTTATTGATGGACTGTAACTTTGTTTTATGTGAATTATAGAAGTAAAAAGAGAAGCAAGTAATCTGTTGAAGCATGCTTGTGAAAAAAAAAAAAAAAGAAGAAAGCAAGAAAAAAGAAAAAAGGAAAAGGAAAAAAAATCGTAGGAAGTGATTGACTTTCTCTTTCCATTCTGGAAACTAAATGACACCCTCCCCCCTTTTCTTTTTTTTTTTTCTTGTATTAACTAAGTAAACGAAACCTATGTGACTGAGTCAGTTAAAAGTGTATATAAAACCTTTCTATACACTAACAAATATCTAAGTTCTTAAATGATATTTGCTGGGAGGAATTGTTTAAGATAAACTCTTTATTAGCAATTTTTTTCTTTTACACCTTATTTTTAATTCTTACCTGCATAGGTAACGCTAGAGTCCAGAAGATATTCACGGAAACCAAATAATGCTGCCAGTTCCTTGTACTCTGGCAATTTTTCATCCCAAAAAACCTGAAAGTGGTCACATTGATCACAAAATACTTGTATATATTGCGCTTCCTATATACATAGTTTCCGTCATTCACTGACAATGATCAATATGTTAAATTTCTTTCCACAAAATATACTTGAATTCATAAATAAACTTTTCCTCTTCTCTTTTCAGTACTAAGAATAACTACACTGAAGAGGACAAAGAATAAAAATGTGTATGAATATTAACTGCAAATTTTTATTTTGTTGGGTGTTATTATAAAGGAATTTGGGGAAAGGGGAAAAAGGGGGGAGAGGGGTGTATTTGTTTTTTTTGTTTGTTTTAGCATCTCTATATTTTTTTTATTTTCAAAAAGGGATATCTTTTTCACCTTTTGTCTTTCCGGGGGTAGCTTTGTTGTGTGTAACGGACTGGAGATGTTAGTTTGTATCAGGAATGATTTATGTATACCATTTCCTCCGAGCTAAGCTCCTCTATAAATAAGCAGTGTCACATAAGTAGTCACAAGGCAACGTATAAAAGTTACATATTACCCTTGGGCATGATCCTTCAATTATGATTTTTCAACACAACTAGGCTAATTTTATGTAAAATGATTTCATACTCAAATTTCTATACCAATTTCCAACTTTCTGACTTTGCTAGACGCCTTGTTTCAACATTAACAAACTGGAAAAGAAATCAACTTAGAAACTTACAGAAACCAAGTCTGGTTTGATTCCAGGCTGCATAAGAGTTGTTTGCAAGGTGTTAACAAATGCATTATGGTTCATGCCTGAGGAAATAGAAGGGTAAAAATGTCAACAGAGAATGTTCAATGCAGTTAAGAACTATCGACTACATCACACTAGTAATGCATAGTTGAATAACATATACAAGTTAGGGACAAATAGTAATATTAATAACAATTATATCAACAACTACAACAACAATAACAATAACAATAATGATAATAATAATATCGTCGTCATCATCATAATAATAACAATAATAAAAAGAAATAATCATAAAATTACAAAACACATCTTTTTTATAATGTATTATTTTACAAGCTATAAGAAGATGAGCATACCAGGAACCAAGATAATAGGTATGTCAAAAATTTTGTGGCCTTTCAACTCTTTGGCATACACTGGAACAGCTTGAAGGGTTTCATCAACGTACTCAGCTGAAGAAAAAGGAACAAATAGCGTGAGAATCTAACAGATGAAAAAAAATATAGCATTACCCAACATACAACCAAAATAAGCAACCTTCCCTAATGTGGTATACTCTCGGTAGTCGGAGACGGTCAAGTACAGCCCATGCTTAGGTGGACACTAACTTTGGACACGCCTTGGACACTCCTTGGACACTCCTCTGCACACCAGAAAATGGGCATGCACTTATCAGAAAGCTAATGGCTACTGCATTATCAAATATCTGCCCAATTTTGAAAATCATCATTTTGTTTATCATTTTTTTGCCCATATTACTCATTTTGTAAATTGTTTAATTGTGTAAAAAAAAAAAAAAAAAAGTGTATAGCACTGAGCAGCGTGAAATTAGGGGCTATAGAAATTATTATTACTGTATCATAAGTTTAATTTTTTTCTTTTTCTCTTTTTTTTTTTTCTATCATAAATTAAAGAAAAAAAATGTTAATGAAAAAACGCCCACATTCAAGCCAATGATGGCTCCATATTTAAGTTCATGAATCAAATCAGAGGAATAACATAAATCCTAAAATATCATCATACCATGCTGAAGTGAGAAAAAGTGGTCAATGAGAGAAAACAACATGCAATAGCACAGAAGTCATCAACCCCACCATCCTGACATTACCTTTGTTTATTTGAATTGGGTTTTTTTTTCTTAGCTTTTTATGTACAAATTTTTAAGCCAAAACTTACGATTACAAAAGTCTGTGTAGCCTTCATACTTTGTGCAGAAATTCCTGCGTTTGTCATTGCGGGATACTGCTGGGTCTGGAACAGTCTTTGCTATTGGCACTATAGAAAGGTGGAAAGAAATGTGTCATAATGTTAAATATAAATGGATTTAAAGCATTGACAAATTGCTATTTTTATTCCAACAATGAATTAATGGGGGGAAAAAAAACAACAGAAAGATAAACAAATTGATTTTATAGGTTATTTCACAGAGCACTAATTATCACATCAATTAGCATGAATGGCTACCTCTGTGAGTAAGAAATGTTGTATGGAAAAGTCACATGAGCAGCTTAAAAAAGCATAATATCCTTAAAACGGTATTTGAACGAAACATGATGAGTAGTTTCTATATTAAAAAACAATATTAGCAGAAAATTCTATCTGAGCCAATATGGTCCTAGATTCTTGGGACTAAGCTGCACCTTTGTAGTCCTTAGAGGTAAATTTGAAGGCTTTCCTCTAGCTAGGCTTCCTTGACTCTACATGTCGTCTCTAACTCACAAAAGACTTTGACTGAAACAACAGTCATAAAATATGACAATAGAACGTTTAATGTTTCAAGGCTTATTTCTTGTACAGTTTCACATGGAACTGAATGGGAAAACCTGACCACTTTCACCCTAAGGTGAATGTCATATGGTATAAATGAGTGGGAGGTTACATTTGAACAATACAGAACTGATAAAATGTCACACTTCTCTTTACCATAAACAATCTACATGTTTTCTACACCTTACACACAAACACATACAAACAAATGATGATCATCAAAACTAATTCATATATTACTTACATTTCTTTGGAATGCAAAATTTATTGGTCAGACGTTTGGGCCAACCACCACCATATGGAGCATAGCTGAGCTAAAAGTAATCAAACAAAAAAAAAAAAATAATAACAATGAGATATGAATATTCATCACTAACCCCGGTGAAGCGCTGGACGGATTTTTCCGTCCAGGCAGCGCAGAACGCGTGACGCGAAGGACGGATTTTTCCG